>VUQI01039475.1:0-23560 GCA_015106735.1 Paratilapia polleni | reverse complement strand
CCGATCAGGCATAACCGCATGACCACCTGTCTAATATTGTGTTGGTCCCCCTTTTGCTGACCATACACAACAAACTGCTATGCCCTGTGTATTCTGACACCTTTCTATCAGAACCAGCATTAACTTCTTCTGCAGTTTGAGCTACAGTAGCTCGTCTGTTGGATCGGACCACACGGGCCAGCCTTCGCTCCCCACGTGCATCAATGACCCTTGGCCCCCCGTGACCCTGTCGCCGGTTCACCACTGTTCCTTCCTTGGACCACTTTTGATAGATACTGACCACTGCAGACTGGGAACACCCCACAAGAGCTGCAATTTTGGAGATGCTCTGACCCAGTTGTCTAGCCATCACAGTTTGGCCCTCGTCAAACTCTCTCAAATCCTCACGCTTGCCCATTTTTCCTGCTTCTAACACATCAAATTTGAGGACAAAATGTTCACTTGCTCCCTAATATATCCCACCCACTAACAGGTGCCATGATGAAGAGATAATCAGTGTTATTTACTGGACCTGTCAGTGGTCATAATGTTATGCCTGATCGGTGTATATAGCTGAATAAAACAAAAAATTTGCCTTATGTGTGAAAGATCCCCGGTTTGAGACCACGAGGAGACACAAACCCAGCCTCAAGGGGTTACAAGCTAGTGTACTTCCTATGCCAGTCCCAAGCTTGGATAAATGGGAGCGTTGCGTCAGGAAGGGCATCCAGTGTAAATCTGTGGTAAATCAAACATCCAGACCCATCTGCTGTAGCAACCCCCTTGGGAAATAAGGGAGCACCTGAAAGTACCCACTTACAGTATGACAAAACCAGTATCTTCATAAGAAAAAAACTAATGTGAAATCAGAATAAATATAACTGTGTCACAGAGAAGAACAGAGGGAAAACTTGAGTTTTACTGCTCACTGGAACAAAAATACAAAGCCTACAATAACTGCTTTTAAAATCTGGTGTCTTTTTGAAATATGACTATTTATTTATTTATTTATTTATTTTTTAAGCTAGCATTTAACACTATTTATATTTTTCAGGTTGGACTTGGTCTGGGAACCACCGTGTGGTCAAAGATGACATGGACCTGATTCGTCCTGCAGACCATGGATGTGGTTTAGAAGAAAGACGAAGCAAGAGAAGTCGAAATTTGAGCTTGGGTTCCATCTTGGACAGACCCATGGAGGGTACGCACAGAAGGATTTTATCCTGGTTTGTAGACAACCCCACAGCCCCTTTTGGGATACATCGTCTTGTAGAATTGGGCAGAAGCTCGGGGAAGAAGGCTGGGGACTGGTATGGCCCGTCCATTGCAGCACATATCCTCCGGTGAGACCTAAAGTGATAACGTAACAGACCGGTCATACTGAAAAGCTTATTGTTACCTCTAACAGTAAAGGTCATTCTGTTTCAGGAAAGTTGTGGAAGCTTCAGTGGACCTTCCCAATCTAGTTGTGTATGTAGCACAAGATTGTACCAGTGAGTATTACCTTTAATCATTATCTTTAATCATAGATCTTAATCATAGATCTTTAATCATCATCATCTTTTCTTCTTTGTCTGTTCAGTCTACCTGCAGGATGTGAGGAAGTTGTGCGAACAGCCTCTCCCTCAGCTCTGGAAGTCTGTCATCATCCTGGTTCCCGTGCGACTTGGAGGACAAGATCTCAATCCCTCCTACATTACCAGTGTCAAAGTATTCAACCAGTACTTTTATGCATTACCCCCTAGAGATATTGTGTGTAATCTGGATAGTTTATGAAGAAATGTGAGTTTTCAGCAAAGGCAATTCAGTCTGAAAACAGAAATTCCTCCCAATGAAAGCCAAGCCTTTCTTTGTATTTTCTTTCAAACAGAAACTCTTGATGTTGGAGTGCTGCATTGGAATTATTGGCGGAAAACCGAAGCACTCTTTGTTCTTTGTTGGCTTCCAGGGTATGTTCGATAAATTGTCCATTATGATAATTGTGTTGAGCTGTTTCATGTCAGTCCTTACATTTTCTTTCTTCCTCTGGTCCTGCTGTGGAAAAGATGACCATCTGCTGTACTTGGACCCTCATTACTGTCAGCCCACAGTGGATGTAACAAAGAAGAGCTTTCCCTTGGAGGTATGAGCAACCATTTCTCTGCTTTTTGCTTTCTGTTTTGTTTCCTCTTGTCATAGCCTTTAAGTCAGGTGAGACACACTGCCACAGCTCTGTAGTACCTCTTTTCTACTGAGACATGCCTCTGCCGGTGCATAATCTCAAACCAGTTCCACACATTTCTACTGAAAACTAACCAGTGGTGCTGTTGTAGGAAAGCTTGTACCATTATAACACCACAGATTTCCTGGGCCTAAAGTTGGAATCACTGTTAGAATTAAGAAATTTTCAGGTGATTCACAGATTTTGCTTTGTAGCTGGTTTTTAGAGGGACACCATGGTAGAACTGGCTAAGAAATTTTGGTGAAAACCAGGTATAAGATGAACCCTTGAAGTACTCCTTAATCTGTACTACTAGATATGTTCCATATATGTTCATTTGAATTGATTTAAAACAGGCACACTTTTAATGAGCAGTTGGGGTAAAGATGTAAGATGAGGATAAAGTTCAGTTTTAAGGCAGTGGTTCCCAAACTGGAAGGCATGCCCCCCTTGGGGTTGCTCAGAATTATAATGGTGTAGCAATGCTAAATAAAAATGACACCAGGTAAACCTAAAGCAGACAATTAATCTAAACCAAATGTCAGAACTACCAAAACAAAGACTACAAAATCTGTAGACACCAAAGTGTGTTGTGTGTCTCAAAGTATTTGCTTCTGACTGTATAAAAAATATTATCTATGAAAGGAGGCCCTGTAGGAAAAGGTTTGGGAACTGCTGAGGTAAGGTAATAGGAAACACATACAAGCAGGAAAACAGACCCATAGAATCTGCTTCCAAGCTCTGCAATCAAGTTCAAAACTAGTTCAACTGTCAGTGTTTGGTTTAACTATTTACTCGGTCTACTTTTGGGAGAAATTAGACATTTTAACCATTTATCCTTTTCTTTTAACCTACTTCATCATCTCTTAAGCCATACTATGCTGGCTCTTAACTGTTTAATCCTTACTTTTAGACAACTGTTCTTCTTGCATCCTTGCTAATTTATTTTCATGCACCCTCCAAATGTGGCTGCACATGTCATCTATCAAATAGTAGTTTCTGTTAATCAAAGTCAGTTGAGGTTATCCACAATGTGTACACGTACACCCTGGCAGCTGCATTAGCACCACCTAGTGTACAAATATCCCTGGTTAGTATGCATTGATGTCAAGTATAAATGTCAAATCTACAATATGAAACATTTTTTGGAGATTGTCCTCTGATCTTAATGAGATTTTTTTTTTTTTCTCTCTCTGATGCCATTTCTCTCCACACCACTTGCAGTCGTTTCACTGTAAAAATCCCAGGAAAATGTCTTTCTCTCGCATGGATCCCAGCTGCACCATAGGATTTTATGCAAAAGGACAAAAGGACTTTGAGTCATTGTGCACAGGTGTTAATGAGGTATGTGCCTGGATAATTGTGTCAGACCTGGTCTGAATTTGTCTTGTCGACAAAAAAAAAAAAAAGATCAAATTAATTTGTAGGACTCATTCGACTTTACATGTACTGCTTTTTGCTAGTAGTTATTGTTCACCTTCTGACTCCCACAGGCTCTCTCAGCATCTGCAGAGACATACCCCATGTTTATATTCGAAGAAGGAAAAACACGGGAGGAGGCAAGAGCCACCACACCCTCACACGGTATCACCTTTATACAGAGGAAGACCGAACTGGGAAGAGTTGATACAAGCAACAGCATGGACGAGTTTGTTCTATTATAAACATAAAAGATGATCTCAGCCCTGAGAGGCATTCCTCAATGAATTATCAATGTAACATTTGCACTTTGTGGCAACTACTGAGCGTAAGCACAATGTCCTCAGCATCCACAAGCAATGAGGTAGATGGACTCCTTAGAGGTCTTATATGAAGTAGTCATGCATCAGTAATGTCACTACTGTATATTTGTTTCTATTTTTATTTATTTTTAGTTTTTTTCCAGAGGAAAGTGCTTTAATAATATCAATTGGAGGTCTTTGAAGGATGAAGAATATTTTCCGTTGTCTTCTCAATCGATTTGAGTTTAGCCAAATATCTATGAAGTCATTTTACTTAATCTTTTCAAATGGAAGGAAAACAAATACATTTTTAGTCTTTCACTGTTGATTGTGAAGTAACACAGTGTGCTACACTTCAAATGGACTGAGATTTATTTGCACAAGACAATCGACAAAGGGGATATTTTCTGAAAAAGAAGCTTGTAAAGTCAAATGGACCCACACTCATGGGAAAATGAACAAATTTACTGAAAATATTGTTATAGGCTGACTTGCTTTTGCAGTCTTACTTAAATAAACAGTTTAGAAATAAGAAAATTGCTCATTTCTAATTCATAAATCATTCCCTGCAGTGCAGTTCTGACTTTAACTGCTGCATTTCCCGTTTATAGTGACTTTATGAAAATAAGGGGCTTGAGTGAGACGCTGTTCAATAATGAAAGGGATGGATTGTGCGATACATAACTGTCACCTCAAGGAGTTTTATAATGTAAGATAAATACCCCACAATAGTAGAGAAACACAGAGATCTGACCATCCCTTATGAGAAAGTAGTTGTTGATGATGGGAAGGAAGAACTCCCTTTTAACAGGAAGCGACCTACGGCAGAACCAGGCTCAGAGAGGGCCAACCATCTGCTACGACCGTATTGGGGTGAGGGGAAAGAGAACAGTTTGATCCTTTAGTCCTCATCTAACACCATTTTTGATCAAAAAGAGAAAAAATGTCCAGTATGAATCTATGACCCAACTGGTTCCTGTGCCTCCTTTTCTAAACAGCCATCACAATAATAATGTTGGCTGAATCCCTTGCATGTAATGCAGCATCTGGCTCACACAGGCCTTGTGGCTTAACCATGGTACTGGAAATACAAATGGACATGGTACTGAAGCTCAGGCGGTACCAGCTGCTTGCAGAATCCCTGTTTCTTCTTGGTCATTTCCCCCTGTACGTGATAACCCAGGACGGCGACTGGTCAGTCTTTCTGTTCCCTTAGGGGACAGCTCTTTACTGGCCACAAATTTCCATCTGATTCTGTCCCTGGAAACCCTTAGCGGAGTCCTGCGCTGCCGCCTCCTGGAACAACTGGGAGAAAAGGTCATAGAGCAACATGTCTATGTGAGGCTGTTCAAGCCTAATATGCTGCTCAACTCCACTGCAGTCCTCCAGTGGAGTTGAGCGAGTGTGGAAGCGAACATAAGCCAGTTCTTCTAGGTTCAGCTTCAGCTGGGTTTCAATGAATACATGGGGCTCATTAAAGTGCTCTGTGATCGTAATCAGCTGAAATGTTTCCTCCAGCAGAGTCAGGGGTTCTTTCCAAGGCTCTTGGAAAGAACCCCTGACTGGTTCTTTCTAGGTTGCTGGATTGACATTGGTGATCCCGGGAACACAAACAGTGCTGATATGTGTTCTGCTGCTTTTTCAACTATGGTGACGGGAGGAACAGCACAGGTGTGTGTGTAATAAGAGAAAACGGACTCAAATATCTGTATAGGTACACTGAGGATGCTGTTTTGTGGCAGCATCTGTTTCAACTCTCCCACTTCTAGACACATCTGACACTAATGAGAAGCAGAACCATCAAAGAGATTCAGGATTTGTAGGCGTAGTCACAGTGGCATAGCTGAACTGGTAGGTGTATGGGAAAGTGAAAGTACTGTTGCTCCATCCATCTCTTACTTTCAGAATAGCAGATGGGAGGTGTTTACTTGTCATCAGTGTTTTATAACGATTAGGATCCTTTTTAGCCTCCATTGTGGTCTTAGTACAAGTTATGTCTTTGTTTGGCGTTGTTAGCTAGTCCCTCTTACTCTGACCTTTGTGCAAATCATTAGCAACTTGAAAAGATAAAATCAACTTCAAGTCACTTTCATATTGATTGTGTTCTTGTTGAAATAATGGTTATTTATGGATTCTGATCCAGTCTTGTTATTCCTTTAAAGTGACTGCATGGACGGCAAACAAAAACAGAAGTTATACTTAAGCATATGGTTGGTACTTTACACCCTTTTTAACCTAAATGCTGCAACAAGCGAAAACCTACAAGATGAAACCGAAAGGTGACCCTAAGATCATTGTGAGACCTACCACATGGTTTTCTCCAGTCCATTTGGCAAACCAGTGGAGAGTCATCCCTCAAAAGTCCAATCTGACTCAGACTTTGGGTGGTTTCCCTTTTATCAGCGTATTGTAAAGAGCACCTTAGCGTGGGATTGTGTGCAATCCAGCTTAAAGACACAGCCATGACCTCACCTTCCTTAAGCTGATCAGTCAGACGCCAACTGGGCTCCAGCATGCAACACTAAGTAACTTTTTATCACGCAAAATACAGTTGAAATAGTTTTTAAGCTCTTATAAGTGAATTGTTTACATGATTTCATGGGTTCTATAATGTCTGTCTTTGTATGTGCTGAGCATATACACATTGTAGAATAATGAAAAAAATTCAACAAACACCATTAAGGTAAATAAGAAGTATATGGTCTGCTTTATGGGGGTAAATGTGAATAAAACTGCAGGCCATTTCAAGCCAATAAAAACAACACTGGTGTCCGTTTTATGTAGATAATGCACCACATATTAAAATTTATTTAGACTGGTACTAATACTGAATATAATATAAACAGCTATTTTATTAATCTTAATAAACATTTTGACCCAATACTTTATTTTAAATAATTCTGTTTCCTGCATTTCATATGTTCAAATGCCATTGTTTTCTTTGTTTCATATTATAGTAGGATTAAAATGTGGCCTTTTATTTATCTTTTTTTTTTCAAGAAAATGTATTTCCTATTGTACCCCAAACCACAAATCATTCATCAGATAATGTGTCTTAAACACTGACTAACAATACACAATGCCCACAAGGTTACAAATACAAGTGTGGTCATAGACAAGGCAATAATGACCTGGAAGAAAACTGCAACCCACGCGGTTTCCATGCCACGGTTTATTTAATTTTGCTTTCTTTTTTTAGAGTATTTGTGTATTTTCACACTGATACACGCGCAGTTTAAATCACATTTTTGCTGTCTCGTCCACAATACAGTGTTTAAGTCGTTCTCCCATCCCCCACGCCGGCTTCTACCTCTTTCGTCCCTCCTTGTATCGCAGAAGCTGCACTGGGCATGCGGGAAGTGAGTGAGGCTGTGTAGGGGCGGCGCTGTAGAGTCGCACAGGCCGGTTTCTGCGATACAATCTACCGAGAGAGGGGGGTGAAGGGAAAAAAAAACCAACTGGGTAGGTCGCTCTTTGTTTCTGGCTAGGAGGAAAACGGAGAGACTTTGCAACCGGCGAGACTCCAAAACATCAACTTCCACCACTTGTGTAAGTCCACTATAGTTTTGTTTCGAAGAGAGTTATGTATGTGTTTTACGCTGCTGTTAGAGGATTAGTGTGCTTTCATTGGGGATTTTTTTTTTTCGTTAGAGAAAAAGATGAGACCGACATTACAGTGCCGCTGCTGTGGCGCGGCAGTGTGTAATGAATGAAAACTGTTTTTGGAAATGTGCTAAGAGCGGAGCACTGAGCCAAGGGTACGGGAGGCGCGTTGGATCAATCAGCTCGGGCGGTGAGGGATGCTCTAACCTTTCACATGTCGCCGCATCTGGGCCAGTATCTCGCAAAACTGCACTTTTTTTTGCCCTAATTGGCCTCGGAGAGCATGGCCGGCTAGGCTAACTCAACTAGCTCGCTAACGTGCTAGCAGACAAGTCTAAGTCGGGCTTGTGTTCTTTGTAGCATTACCATTATTTTAATGTAATTTTCAGGCGGAACCAGTGACCCAGTGAATACCATCAGAACTGTGTTACATTACGAGAACGAGAGGGTTAAAACAATGGGCTTTAACTGATACAGTGTAGCGTAAACTTTAAAATCCGGCTAGGCCTGGCTAACGTTAGCGAAGCTCAGAATGCTAATAATAGCTAACCTAAATCTTACTGTCTTGTAAATGTAAACATTGGACAACTGGACTTTGACAAAGTTCTTATTATTTTACTGTTCTCCCGTTCATTTCTGATAGACGTCTGTTTTTGTACCAAAGGGTTTGTGTGTGGTTGAATACGGCCTCTTCGACAGAGGTTTTTGGTAACAGTTTTGTTCCATGAAGTGATGTTCAGCTTAAGTAGTTGTGTTTGTAAAACTTACATTTTCTAGATGAAGTTACATCCCTTGTGTGACACACTTGACCTTTACAAGTCAGATACTCGGCATAAATTATGTGAATAATCTAGTTCTTGTCAGCAACTGCTTATCCCTACAATTTAACAGGACATCATGAGTGGACATTTAAATCCTGTGACGGCATGAAAACCATTTCCTCTTATGTGTTACTAAGTTGTAAATTAGAGTTGTTTGCTCCAGTACATATTTAACAGCACACTACCATTTGTGTAATTTCACCAAAAAGCATATTGGAAAAACACAACGACCACATCACTCTCTTTTAATGATCATTTAACATCTGTAATGATCTGATCTAATAGTGAGCAGCTTTGTGGCTATACTGCTGTCTTAAGCAATGTGAAACATGTAAAGCTGTCACCAACTGAAAAGATGTAACAATTTTGATAATCAATTGTTTATTTAAGTCATGTCATTGCTGATTTACAATCTTCTGGGTTTGGATTGTAGGACAGATAAAATAAGCATTTGTCAGACATTTTGACATTTGGTTTGAGGACATCACAGTGCACATTTTTAACTATTTTCAAAAATGTTATATAGATGTTCTTTTAAATAAGGCACAGAAATATTTCTATTTTCATTGAGTCTTCACTTCTGTCTTTTATAAGGTAGTCCTTTTTTCTTTATTTATTTTTTTATTTAAAATACTGAAATTTCATTGTATTGTATTCTAGTATCTAGGATTTGAACTACCTCTATAGGGTGACAGTTTTTTTTTCTCAATTCCTGTTGTCATCTCTCTTTAAGGGTACTTCCTGCAGCCACACATTCCCAGTTTCTCCTGAGAGATGTCCACTCCTGACCCCCCTATGGGAGGGACACCTCGGCCCGGACCCTCCCCAGGCCCAGGGCCATCTCCAGGAGGCATGATGGGCCCAAGTCCAGGTCCCTCACCAGGCTCTGCCCACAGCATGATGGGGCCCAGCCCAGGACCTCCAGGATCTGGACATCCCCATCCTCCACAGGGACCCTCAGGATATCCTCAGGACAACATGCACCAGATGCATAAAGTAAATAAAACATTTGTGTTTCTGTCACTGCACTTTATGCAGTAATACCTTTTTCCCATTTGATTATGTTAAATGCTTTTAAACGCAGTAATGGATTATGTGTATCGTTAGATCTCTGAGTGATTATGCAGTAACATCTAACTTTTCACCAGCTTCCTACTTCTTGTGCTTCTAGAGTTTACTACTGTAAGCTGAGATTGTGCAGTGTGTATTTAAATGTCTTGCCAACATGTTTTTCATCTGTGATTATTCTGTTTCTTTTATGCAGCCCATGGAAGCCATGCATGATAAGGGAATGCCTGATGACCCTCGCTACGGCCAGATGAAGGGTATGGGCATGAGACCAGGGGGACACAGTGGGATGGGACCCCCTCCAAGCCCAATGGACCAACATTCACAAGGTAATGTGTCACCCAGAAATGTATTTTATATGACCTGTTTCAACACTAGAAAGGTGAAACCTGAATAAACAGTGTAGATTCATGTTAATATGTTTGTGGTAGAAGTGTGCGTTTTGAATATTCTTATAACATGAGTTAACGCACAATGAGTGAAGAGCGACTGGACTAATGGAACTTCTTTTTGGCTCTGAAATAGTCTGTGCAAAGAAACCAATAATGCAGTCATGCTGGTATACACTGAGCGTGTACATAAACCCATCCAGCCGGTTTCTCCTCTTGTGTTGCTGTTCAGTTAGCAGCAGTGGCAGACAAACGTTGGGCAGGGTGACAGGAGGGGGCGGGGTTCAGGGGCTTCCCCTTTCAGACAACAACAAAAGCAGCTGCATCTACAAAACCACAGTTATCAATAGAGGATGACGAGAGGGAGGAATATAGAAGCCCTTAAATGACACAACAGCAATGTTACAGTTTACCTTAAGTACATGGACATAAAAGTATCTGGTTTGGTTCTTATTATCTTTACCCAGCATGTCTGTTTTATCATATAAAAAAACTTTAACAGTTTAGAAATACATTTTTGCCATACCCATCATGTCTCTGTTCTGTCTGCAGGTTACCCCTCTCCATTGGGAGGCTCAGAGCACGCACCTAGTCCTGTCCCAGCCAACGGCCCTCCTTCTGGCCCCATGATGCCCGGAGGTCCCTCTGGCCCGGGAGCAGGCCCTATGGAGGGCAGCGGGGACCCTAATCAGAGTATGGGTCAACCGAATCGTGGGGGGCCCCAAGGGCCAGGGGGGCCCCCCGGTGCAGGAGGTGGACCAGGTGGTGCAGGTGGACCCACTCCTTTCAACCAGAACCAGCTCCACCAACTCAGGGCTCAGATTATGGCCTACAAGATGCTGGCACGCAGTCAGCCCCTACCAGAGCACCTGCAGATGGCTGTGCAGGGGAAGAGGCCAATGCCAGGGATGCAGCAACAGCCAATACCTAATATGCCACCTTCTACAGGGCCTGGAGGTGGACCAGGTGCTGGGCCAGGACCAGCTCAAGCAAACTACAACAGACCACATGGTGAGTTAAAAAAAGAGTTTTTTTTGTTTTTTTTTTTGTTTGTTTGTTTTTTGTACACAAGTTAAAGGAAACTCTGAACCCCTTGATCCTCCGAAAGTGAGTGGATATGGTAATTATGTCAAACACTGGGGACTTTTTTACCAGCACCAGAGTCAATATAAATGTTTACAAATGCGATCGTCTTTATGCTATGATGAAACATTTCTAACCTTATTGGACTGATCGCTTCCAGAATGTTAATGCCTCCATCCATAGGGCATGAGAGGTTGCACAATGTCCAGCAATTACTCTTTATCTCAAAAGGTACTTTTTTAATATGACTACATTACTTTTTTGTTTTAGGTATGGTAGGTCCCAATATGGCACCTCCTGGACCTGCAGGAGTTCCCCCAGGTATGCAAGGCCAGCCTACCAATGGACCTCCCAAATCATGGCCCGAAGGTAAACCTGGTTTAAGTGCTAATGTCAGGCATGTGTATTTTGTTTTTACATACAGATAAGTCATTTCTTCTAAATTAATCTCTTTCTAGGACCAATGGTGAACGCTGCTGCCCCTTCTAACCCTCCCCAGAAGTTGATTCCACCTCAACCCACAGGCAGACCGTCTCCTGCCCCTCCCGCAGTGCCTCCAGCAGCCTCCCCAGTTATGCCCCCTCAGACACAATCGCCAGGACAGCCTGCACAGCCCCCTCCCATGATGTTACACCAGAAGCAGAATCGCATAACCCCCATCCAAAAACCTCGTGGGCTGGATCCAGTGGAGATCCTTCAGGAGAGAGAGTACAGGTGAGGAAAGGGTGGGAAACGATGTGGAATGACAAATAGTATTGAGTATTGAACTGTCACATACTCATTCTCTGATCCCTTATTAGGATGAACCACTACTAAGTTAATATACCATTCAAGTGTTAGTTTTTATATAGCTATAGCTGCAGCCCTAAGCATCTTATTGGCATCTTATTGAGAATTTTACCCCACAACTGTAGAAGTTGCACATGACCAATAAGTTACACAGTTAAGTTAAAAGAAATAATTGACGGTAGAGCCCGACCGATTTATCTGCGGGATGATATTAATGGACGATATTAGCTATTTGCCGATATGTCTGTATCAGCATTTACAATGGCCGATTAATGAAGATTTTAAAAAGTAAAGGAGGGACAGGAGAAACACCCTTCAACCATTAAGAGCGTTGACGTTGCATAGTTTGTCCACCAGAGGGCACTCTGCAACAGGCAGAGTGCAAACGAGTAAATAAATAACTACACGACAAATGCTAGAGAAATCAGTTTGTGTGTCTGAAAGAAAAAAAATATTGGCCAACATATCGGGGTATTGGATTTTAAAATCACAAAATATCGGTATCAGTCTTAAAAATCCCGTATCAGTCAGGCTGTAATTGATGGCATAAAAGTATTCATGTTATAGAAAGGTAAAAACTCTGAGATAAGACTATGTTAAAATGTATCCCAATTTACGTTTCTCCATTTTGAAAAGGAAACTGGTAGTGTTGTAATGCATTTTTCTCTAACAAGTGCTAACCTCTGAGCTGATGACATACAGTCATCCACCATTATGAAGTTCTTCTACTTTTGTATCACCCATAATGGGAGAAAATTACTGGTTTGAACTTTAGTCTTTATTATATTTTTATTTCTATATTTTTCAGGCTACAAGCTCGTATTGCTCACCGTATACAGGAGCTGGAGAACCTGCCTGGCTCTCTAGCTGGTGACCTGCGCACCAAAGCCACCATCGAGCTCAAGGCCCTGAGGCTGCTTAACTTCCAGAGACAGGTAGATAAAATTATATTCAGTTACCTAGAACTGTGTTTAACATACAGACATTTGAACTCTGCATATTTAATCAGCTTTGTTGTTATTGGCATCTCTTCTTTACTTTTCCCAGTGGAATACTAACAGTATTTACTTCTTCTGTACTTACAGCTGCGTCAGGAGGTGGTGGTTTGCATGCGTCGTGACACTGCTTTGGAAACTGCCCTTAATGCTAAGGCCTACAAACGCA
Organism: Paratilapia polleni; assembly: GCA_015106735.1. NCBI lineage: Eukaryota > Metazoa > Chordata > Actinopteri > Cichliformes > Cichlidae > Paratilapia > Paratilapia polleni. Next base: position 10,743 of record VUQI01039475.1, on the reverse strand, counting down.
GCAAACGGCAGTCTCTACGTGAGGCTCGTATCACAGAGAAGCTGGAGAAACAACAGAAGATCGAACAGGAGCGTAAACGTCGCCAGAAACACCAGGTACAGAGCGGAAAAAGACTGCTGTTGGTGGAGTGGAGGATCTATAGAAGATCTTAAGGCATCTAATTGGCTGTTTTATATCATTATATTTGATAAAACCTGTATTTAACGGAGGTGTAGGTGACACAAAGAGTCTAATTTAAGCGTTTTTTTTTTTGTTTTGTTTTGTTTTGTTTTGTTTTTTTAAGGAATACCTCAACAGCATCCTGCAGCATGCCAAGGACTTTAAGGAGTACCACCGCTCCATCACAGCAAAGATCCAGAAGGCCACCAAAGCTGTCGCCACCTATCATGCCAACACTGAGCGCGAGCAGAAGAAAGAGAATGAACGAATTGAAAAGGAGAGAATGCGGAGGCTGATGGTGAGACTCTGTCAAAATGAGTCTTTATTTTTCAGCCCCAGAAATATACGATAGAAATTATATTTTATGTTTATTTGTCTCACAAAAGGATTTGACCTCTTTATGAATCTCTTCCCAGGCTGAAGATGAAGAAGGTTATCGTAAACTTATTGACCAGAAGAAAGACAAGCGTCTGGCGTACCTCCTACAGCAGACGGATGAATACGTGGCCAACCTCACTGAGCTGGTGCGTGCACATAAAGCTGCACAAGCGCTCAAAGAGAAGAAAAAGAAGAAGAAGAAAAAGAAGGTAAATAATTACAATTTAGAAGAGTAATGTGTCTCTGTTTAAAATTTCAACTGCATTTTTTTACGCTTTAAATGTTTTATGCTTTCAGAAGCCAGAGGCTCCGGAGGGGGCTGCTCCTGCTCTGGGACCTGATGGAGAGGTGAGTTTAAAATAAGAAATTACCTTTCAAGAATGATTTATAAAGATCTTGTGCTTTTTAACACTTTTTAAAAAAAAAAAAAATTTTATTACCTCTTCCAGCCTTTAGATGAGACTAGTCAAATGAGTGACCTACCAGTCAAGGTCATCCATGTAGACAGTGGAAAGATCCTGACAGGTGTTGAAGCACCTAAGGCTGGACAGCTGGAAGCCTGGCTTGAAATGAACCCAGGGTATGTGCCACGCCTGCCTAATTTTTATAGAAATTATTTAAATTGGTGTCTGAAATAAATTCATGTAAGAGCAGCACATCGTGGGCTCTTACATGAAGCAGTGTTTTTATCTGGCAAAACAAAAAGGCACTCCGTTTACATCTCTACACATTTTTCTTACTTTGTTCAAAACATGGTGTTCCTCCTCAGATACGAAGTAGCGCCGCGCTCCGACAGTGAAGGCAGTGGTTCAGAAGAGGAGGAGGAGGAGGAGGTACATAACGCTGCTTCAAGGTAAAATTGTGTTTCTGGTGATGCAACAGGTTTCTGACATCCCGTTTTGTTTTCTGTAATAAGGAGGAAGACGAGGAGCAGCCTCAGCCCTCTTCAGCTCCAGCAGAGGAGAAGAAGAAGATCCCCGACCCTGACAGCGAAGACGTATCAGAAGTGGATGTCCTGCACATCATTGAGTAAGACGATTGTGTTGTAATGACCCATCCATTATGCTTTGACTTTACCCAGTTACAGTTAGGTTAATAATTAAATCATACAAATTCACATTTTTGTATCTTTGTCATTTGCTGTTCTTCACTCATTCGTTGTATCGTGTCCCTCCTGCTTCCATCAGACACGCCAAGCAGGATGTAGATGACGAATACGGCAGTGCAAATTTCAACCGAGGCCTGCAGTCCTACTACGCAGTGGCTCATGCTGTCACTGAGAAGGTGGAGAAACAGTCCTCACTGCTAATCAATGGGCAGCTCAAGCAGTACCAGGTAACCAGTAACGAAGCAGAGCAGAATAACAGCAGGATTGTTATTAGATTTTAATGTTTATGAATATGAATGGGTATTAAATGATTTGAGTAAACTGAAACTAATTTGAAACGTTTACTGCTCAGATCAAAGGTCTGGAGTGGCTGGTGTCACTTTACAACAACAACTTGAACGGCATCCTGGCCGATGAGATGGGTCTAGGCAAAACGATCCAGACCATCGCCCTCATCACTTACCTCATGGAGTACAAGCGCCTCAATGGGCCCTTCCTCATCATCGTACCTCTCTCGTAAGTGTGAACATGTCCTCTCAGTTCCCCTGAAAAACACCAATTTAAAAACAAATGCATGTAAAGAAAGCTGCTGTAGGCATGAAACTTTCCTCAATATAAGCTGTGTGCTTTTGTCTACAGAACTTTATCAAACTGGGTGTATGAGTTTGATAAGTGGGCACCGTCTGTTGTGAAGGTCTCTTACAAGGTTAGTGACACTGCATCAGTACTTCAGTCATACCTTGCTTTCAGCATGAGAAAAACAGTTTACACCAGAGACAGTTTTAATTCAGTTATTTGGTTTAAAATCTGATGTTGAAATAAATGGAAAACATTTCTGCTGCCTTTCAGGGTTCTCCGGCTGCTCGACGTTCATTCGTTCCAATCTTGCGTAGTGGCAAGTTCAATGTGCTGCTGACCACATATGAGTACATTATTAAGGATAAGCAAGTGTTAGCAAAGGTAAGACACTCTAATAACATCTTCTTCTGAGGCATTATCTAAAATATTGTCTATAAAACAGCAGTTAAAAACTTGCTTTATAAATAAAATATCTTCACAAAGATCCGCTGGAAGTACATGATTGTGGATGAAGGTCATCGTATGAAGAACCACCACTGTAAGCTGACCCAAGTCTTGAACACGCACTACTTGGCCCCACGGCGTTTGCTGCTCACAGGAACTCCGCTGCAGAACAAGCTCCCTGAGCTCTGGGCCCTGCTCAACTTCCTGCTGCCCACCATCTTCAAGAGCTGCAGCACCTTCGAACAGTGGTTCAACGCCCCCTTTGCCATGACTGGAGAGAAAGTGAGGCTGGGATTATTGTAAATGGTTGCTGTGACGGGAGGTCATTAAAAAAAAAATTAGAAATAAGTACTTTGTGTTTTCCAATCAACGTTCTTTTCTTATCTTTCAAGGTTGACCTGAATGAAGAAGAGACCATCCTGATCATTCGACGTTTACACAAAGTGCTCCGACCTTTCTTGCTGCGGCGACTCAAGAAAGAAGTCGAGGCACAGCTGCCAGAGAAGGTCAGGCTGCTTTTAAGTTTAATTTAACTTGCTTGTTACTTATTTTTATTTTTATTTATTTATTTTTTTTAGATTAAATTTCAGTCTTGTTCCTGCATAGGTTTTTACATTCTGTTTCTAAAACTTATTTGTTTTATGTACCCAAACAGCTCTTAGTTATATAAATGTGGATATTGTTATATTTTTCCAACTGATTTGAATTCCCGGTGTTTAGGTTGATTAAGTGAAATTTGCATTCATACTGCTACCACCTGGAGTGGCAGAAACTGAACATCCCAGTTAATTATTTCAACTACGTTTTCATTACTTTTAGCTAATTATGTTAAGTTTTATTTAATACTAGCTAACTATTTTAAACTCAACACCTCTAGCTCAGTTTCAACCCAATATTAAAGTCAACAAATTTTCCATTCAGTTCAAGTCTTTACAAGCTTCTGCACACTCTTTGTGCTGTACTTCTGTTAAACTGTTGTCCTTACCGTTTAAGCTAACCTTTTCAATTTTTTTATTACTTTTAGCTAATTGTTTTATACTCAACACTTTTAACTCACAATTCACTCAGTTTTCTATTACTCTACCCTAATTATGTTCAACTGTTTTCATTACTTTATACTTAACAATGTCAACTGCAGCTACTGCAGTTACCCAATTTCAAATTCAACACATTTTCTTTCAGTTGAGCTGTAAATTTAAGGTGTTATTTGTTTTCATGAAATTTTAGCCAACAGTTTCAACTTTTGTCATTATATTTAGCTCCATGTGTTAAGCTCAACACTTTTAGCTCACAATTTGAACAGTTTTTTCATTACTTTTGGAAAGTTATGTGAAACAGTTTTATTACTTTCCATTTCAACTTTTGTATTACTTTTGGCTAACATTTTTAAATCCAACAATTTTAGCTCACAATTTACTCACTTTTAATTACTTTTTAGCTACAGTTTCAACTTTTTAAATTACTTTTACCTAATTTTAAATTCAACAGTTTTCCTGCAGTAAATTTAACCTGTTATCTGTTTTCATTAAATTTTAGTTAACAATTTCAACTCTTTTATTACTTTCAGCTAACAGTTTCCAACAATCCAACAATTGTAGCCCACACTTCACTCAGTTTCTTATTACTTGAGGCTAATTATGTTTATTCATTTATTTTTAGCTGACAATTTTAACTTTTTTCATTACTTTTGATATTTTTAAATTCAGCACCAAAGCTCAGTTTGAACTGTCATTACTTTACCTTATTCTTGTTTCAGTTTAGTCATTTACAAGTTTCTTTACAATTTGTTGAGGTGTATTTTAGCTCATTATGTCGAACTGTTGTCATTGTGTTTTAGCTAAACATTAAAAGGTTTTAATTATTTTTAGCTAAATATGTAGATTACTACTTATTTTAACTTAGTTTGAACTTTCATTATTATATTCTGTACGCAACTTCTCTCACTTGCTAACTAGTTTGACCTAGTTCTAGATTGCAGCATGTAATAGCGACTGACTTATAAAGACAAATAGGTTGATAGATTTTTATTTATTTATTAAAGCAATTAATGAAATTTAGTGGCGCTGATGAGCTTTTCCCCTTATTTTTCTTCTACAGGTGGAGTACGTGATAAAGTGCGACATGTCAGCTCTACAGAGGGTTTTGTACAGACACATGCAGGCCAAGGGAGTCTTGCTCACAGACGGTTCAGAAAAAGACAAGAAGGTAAGTTGATGTCTTTAAATTACTACAGTGAACCTTTCTTTTGTGGTCATTTAAAGAAAACTGTTTATTTCAAAGTTTAAAATAATTGACAGCTAAATGTGCAAGTCATTATTTTATCCTAAATTTTCCAGGGTAAAGGCGGTACGAAGACCCTGATGAACACTATCATGCAACTGAGGAAGATTTGCAACCACCCCTTCATGTTCCAACACATTGAGGTACCAGACACAAACACCACCACTTAAATCATGATATCATTAATCATGATATCAGTAAACAAGTTGAATGCTGGCAGAATTTTAAAAAACAAAACTAAACAGTACTAATAATTTTTGCTTTTACAGGAGTCTTTCTCTGAGCATCTCGGTTATTCTGGAGGAATCATCACAGGGTATGTGAAGCTCGAAACTGTGTCCGTCATACCTGTGTATTTTGTGTGGATGAATGCTGCGTACTGGAGCAGTCTTACTCATATTCTCCCTTTTTTCCTCTTCAGCCCTGACCTTTACCGCGCCTCCGGAAAGTTTGAACTGCTGGATCGTATCCTGCCCAAGCTGAGGGCCACCAACCACAAAGTGCTGCTCTTCTGTCAAATGACCTCACTCATGACCATCATGGAGGACTACTTTGCGTACCGCAATTTCAAGTACCTGCGTCTGGATGGTGAGAACCTTTTGGCTATTAAATGTAAGAGACCCATATTGAACTATTAGGAATCACTAACAAAGCTAATATATTCTTTCCGTAGGTACCACCAAAGCAGAGGATCGTGGCTTGCTGCTGAAGACATTCAACGATCCAGCCTCTGAGTACTTTGTGTTCTTGCTCAGTACCAGAGCTGGAGGTCTGGGCCTGAACCTGCAATCTGCTGACACGGTCATCATTTTTGACAGTGACTGGAACCCTCACCAGGTACTATATGTGTACAGTTCAGTGTAAACAATATGGAGTCCTTCAGCAGGAAGAAACTAATCATCTGCGCACGTTCCTACAGGACTTACAGGCCCAGGACAGAGCCCACCGTATCGGTCAGCAGAACGAGGTGCGCGTGCTGCGCCTCTGCACTGTCAACAGCGTGGAGGAAAAGATCCTGGCGGCGGCCAAGTACAAACTGAACGTGGACCAGAAGGTCATCCAGGCCGGCATGTTCGACCAGAAGTCTTCAGGCTTTGAACGTCGGGCCTTCTTGCAGGCCATTCTGGAGCACGAGGAGCAGGACGAGGTCGGGGCTCGAGGAGGCTGCCGCACTAGGGGGGCGTGGGTGGGTGTGATCTGAACCTGTTCCCACATCGCCCACCCACCCACTTCCGCCTGTGCGCTGCCCCACCTCTTCATTCTCTCCTTTTTTCCCTCCCCTTTCTGTCTCCTTTCCTTATTTCCCCTCTTTTCTCAGGATTTGTGAGCTTTCAGCAATCCAGACTTCTCCTTTTCTCCCTTATGTATTTCTGCTTCTGCAGAAACCTTTGATGGTTAATATGATACTTTATCCTTCACACTAACATAGTGAAAGCTTTTCCTTTTTTTCCTTCTTTTTTTCCTCTTTTTGGCTGTTAAACTCTTTCATGCAAATTTATGCTTTGTTTTCTTTACTTTTGAATGTTACCAGTTTAAAATGCACGGCTGTAGTCATCTAATGCATACTGTAATTTCAAGTGATATTCACAATGCCTACATAAAGTACATAGTAATATGCACTGAATTACTAGTAATTCACATTGATACTTGGCTCCCCATTTGTTTTTGTGAGAGTCATTAGTTCAGAGACTTGGCTCTGAGGTGCCTCATAAATCTGAACTCAGCCACCTCTCATTCAGCTCATCTCATTTGTCTGCAGGAGGAAGACGAAGTCCCTGATGATGAGACGGTCAATCAGATGATTGCCAGAAGTGAAGAGGAGTTCGAACAGTTCATGGTTGGTCACAGTTTCATATTGGTTATTAGACACTTTGTAAATTTATACTGACTCAAATCCCCCTTTTTTTTTCGTTTCAGCGCATGGATCTAGACAGACGCCGCGAGGAGGCCCGTAACCCTAAGAGGAAACCTCGTCTGATGGAGGAGGATGATCTCCCCAGCTGGATTTTGAAAGACGACGCTGAGGTTGAGAGGCTAACCTGCGAAGAGGAGGAGGAGAAGATGTTTGGAAGAGGATCCCGCCAGCGGAAGGAGGTGGACTACAGCGACTCGCTCACTGAGAAACAGTGGCTCAAGGTGGGATGAGTTTCAACTACTGACGCCTTAATTAATGTGTGCTCTTATTAAGTCATTATTAAATGAGTTTTTCGACTGTATTTCTCTTTGCCACAGGCCATAGAAGAAGGCAATCTAGAGGACATTGAAGAGGAAGTGCGTCACAAGAAGACAACCAGAAAGCGCAAGAGAGACCGTGACCATGACGGCGGCCCGGCCACACCCAGCTCCAGCAGCGGCCGCGGACGGGACAAAGATGAGGAGGGGAAGAAAGCAAAGAAACGCGGCCGCCCACCTGCTGAGAAGCTCTCTCCTAACCCTCCATCTCTCACTAAGAAGATGAAGAAGATCGTTGATGCTGTCATCAAATATAAGGACGGGTGAGAAAACTACTCTACCAAAGAGCATGCAGTTAACAGAAGGCGCAGAAATCGTGTATGTGAGGGTGTTTCTAATGTGCTGGAAAAGAGCTGATAGATGATTAAGACCGCAACTTGTCTTCTCATCTTTGCAGCAATGGCCGACAACTGAGCGAAGTCTTCATCCAGCTCCCCTCTCGCAAGGAGCTGCCTGAGTATTACGAGCTTATCAGGAAACCAGTGGACTTCAGAAAGATCAAGGTGAGGATCAAAAGTGGTCTCATCAGTGGCTTCCACTTGGGATTTTTTTTTTTTTTTTTTCCAATTTAAAACCTCTAACTTTGTTTCTCTTTGTTACTCTTTTAGATCTACGAGGATTCCATTGTGCTCCAATCCGTCTTCACCAGTGTGAGACAGAAGATCGAGAAGGAGGACGAAAGCGAGGGGGAGGAAAGTGAGGAAGAAGAGGAGGAGGTAGACGAAGGCTCTGAGTCTGAATGTGAGTATTGGAAAGGTATGGAAGCTTTTACAGCATCAGCACGGTTGAGGCACTCTCAGCATTATTTTGTTTGTGATCTTTGATTTCCCCATCAGCTCGTTCAGTGAAGGTGAAGATCAAACTGAGCCGGAAAGAGAAGGGGGAGCGAGGAGGTAAAGGACAACGGCGGCGGGGCCGTGGAGCCCGGGCTAAACCTGTGGTGAGCGACGACGACAGTGAGGAGGAACAGGAAGAGGTGAGAGGAGAAATATCCACACAAGAGCAACAAAGTTTGATGCTTCCCTCTGGCTTTGTGCTGATGATGGCTTTTACAGTCACAGCAATAGAGCTTTTAGTTACTTTTAGAGCCTGTTTTAAAGAATGGGCAGAATCTGTGCTAAAATGGCAGAAGGATGATTCTGCATTTACCATTTCAGATGTTTGTTTTTTTTTCTATTTTTAAATAACTGTAAAATTAATACTTTTGTGTATTGAGGAAAACATGGAATCTGACTAAGTGTCGAGCGATTAATCAGATTTTAATGTCAATTATGATTTTTGCCTTCCAAATGTTATGAAAAACAGTCAACATAACACGATTACTCTTTTGCATTAATTTTCACTACAGACCTTTTGTGTTATGTGTTTTTGTCCCTTCCTTGAAAGCCCAGCCTCACTCGCTGTATAGTTGGCTCGAGCCATGCTGATTAAAAGAGACCCTTTGGTCACCAGGATCTATCTCGAGAAAGTAGAACTCGCAAGATCTCTGTAGGTGAACTTGTAGAACGATTATTAACAGCTGATTTTTTCTCGAATCACTTGGAGTCTCTCACTCAGTCCGCTCTTGACAGCATGCAATAGTTGGCTGTCGGCTTCGGCCCTCTGTCGCTCCCCCTGTGTGTTAGGCACACGAGTCTGCTGCCACCTGGGGCTCTCTCCTCCCCTCCCCTCCCCTCTCTGCACTGCAGACCTCCCACAAGGGAGGCAGGTCAGCAGGGACCGGTGGTTGCCCGTGCAAGACGAGATTTCCAGTTAAAATAAGAAGCTAATACTAATAGTTCACTGGTCAGGGCCTCACTACCCTACCTGATGAACCTGTGTCCCCGCTGCCTCCACCTCTTGTTTTCATGAGTATTTTTAACATTTGAATTATATTTAAAGGTAAAAATACCCTGTAAAAAGATGTCTTAAAGCTAAATAACTGATGTTTAAGTAAGTGAACAATTATTTTGAATAATCTAGATCACAACTATGACCAAAATAATCATGATTATCGTTTCTGCCATAATCAAACAGCTTTTCTTCAACGCCTCCTTAGAATGATCATAGATGTTTTGTAAATGACATTTCCTTGTTCATTTTCGTAAGTTAATATAACAAAATCAAATAAATTGATCATAATAATGAAAAGGCACTTTAGTATAACTAAAGAGCCAATTTCTTGGAAACATTTGCCACATCTCTTGTCTGTGGTGTTGGTATCAATAACTAAGGCCCAGACAATTCACCAAATTTTACACAAGTTTGTTAGCAAATGAACATATTTGATCTTGCCTTGACATTACAGTCACAACCCAATCATACTAGCTCTGACCTAATACTGTTTGCATGCCATTTTATTTTTGTATTTGAATTGTTTGTGGTACTTTTCATGGACACTCCATCCCTGTGTAGCCTCCATAGTGGGGCCTTGATGGATACCAAAAGTAAATCTTTTTGTTTCTGTTTCTTTCAGGAGCGTTCAGCCAGTGGCAGCGAGGAAGACTGAAGTGACCCACTTCTTACTGGACCAACAAGCCACTGAGCCCTTGACTGGACTTTATATATTTTACTTAGATACAGCAGATTCAGTGGACAGGCTTAGTTTTACCTAGATGAGCTGATTTTTAGTGAGATAATTGTATTCTCATTAAAGTATACCATTAATTAAAAAAACAAAAAAACTAAAATATGAAAACTATGAACCATCCACCTCCATATTTAAACCATTTCCCCATTATTAATAGTAGTGTGTCTCTTTGCCTTTTCTTTTTTTTTTTTTTTATTTTCTCCTATAAGTGGAAAAATGACAGAGCCTGAATTATTATAGACTGACGGTGGGCCATAAAAACAGCGAACTGTTTTTTTAAGTGGTATTAATTTTGTCGTCTTTTACTTTTCGAGACAAAGCGTACGTGTGACCCAGGAGTCACTGCGTTCCTTGAAATCCCTTTTTGAATGCATGTCGTGTGTGTCTGTTGAAATGCACCTGGATGTGTCTTCACTATTATCTGTGTTTAATTTAAGACTACAAGCGGGATCACGGTACAGCCCACCCTGCAGACCCTCCCTCTCAGGTTGTTTGTAAAGGGGGAGGGAGGGATTGGACCATTTTCTCGTGTCTGTGGCACTGGATTCCAAAAAGTACAATAAAGGCATCTCATAATTAATCGTTGTCTTCACTGTTTCAATCGAGTATGCACTTGGACAGACTTGATAACACAACTGCATCGTATGCTTTTGCTCTGTGTATTTGTACACTGCATGTTACAGGGACAGTTCACTGTGCAGATTTTTCCTCTGGCTGTACAATTTATTCATCTAAATTAGTTGGTGTGAGTTGCACAGTTTTGAAGATATTGGCTGAAGAGAGATCTGCCTTTCTCTTAAATATAATGGCACTCGCCTCATGGTGCTCATAGTGCCAAAAAGTACGTTTGTAAAACTCGAGAGTGTCTCTGGCTAGAAATTGTGATCTGGTTGCTCCCAAAAAAAAAAAAAAGAGCTTCCCCAGACCATCACACTGCCACTACCATGTTTGGCTGGTAGTGCCAGTGTGATGGTCTGGGGATCAGTCTTTATGT
>VUQI01039472.1:3878-14778 GCA_015106735.1 Paratilapia polleni | reverse complement strand
TTCCTCTTCCTCACTTCCTTTCACTCTCCATGTGTTTATACACCACTTGCATTTAATCATTAGTTATTATTAAACCCTGTCTCTCTCCCATAGGTGTGCCTTTTTTGTCCTGTCTCCCTCTGCTCTCTTCTGTTTCTCCTCATCCCCAACCGGTCGCGGCAGATGGCTGCCCCTCCCTGAGCCTGGTTCTGCTGGAGGTTTCTTCCTGTTAAAAGGGAGTTTTTCCTTCCCACTGTTGCCAAGTGCTTGCTCATAGGGGGTCGTCTGATTGTTGGGGTTTTCTGTCTAATATCGTAGGGCCTTTACCCTAATATATCAAGCGCCTTGAGGCGACTGTTGTTGTGATTTGGCGCTATATAAATAAAATTGAATTGAACTGAATTGAATTGAAATATAAACCGCCTTGAGGCGACTGCTGTTATGATTTGGCGCTAGATAAATAAAACTGAATTGAATTGAATTGAATTCCCAGGCTCAGCTGTTTTGTGGCCACAGTGTTCAAACATCCACAATGTACAGAAAAAGCCCAGATAAGCATATGAACTGCTTCACTCTTCAGGACATTTAGGCACCTCAACCAAGGACCTACCAGAGTAAGAAAATAAACTTTTTTTTTTCCCCAATCACTTCTGAAATCAATTTTAATAATTAAAATGTAAAATATTTAGAAGAAATTCCCATTACCTCTGACAATAAAGACTAATTTATGCATCATTTTTACAGCTATGATGTTTGAGAAAAATTGAGCCTCTTTCATGACTAAAGGTCCTAGCATGGTAGTGCATTGGTAGTCCACAGATGCTATGCAGACCCACATCTACATGTTGCAGCTCTGTACTGTCACCAGGAGGCAGTGTCAAAAACATGCAGAACAACTTCTCTAATTTGTTTGTGCTGTTTTTGGTCTTTTAGCTTAGCCCTTGCCACACAAAAGACACATAGAAGATAAAGACGTTCTCTGTTATGATGTAAAATGAAGTGTTAAAATTGTCCATTGTAGCCACTGTTTGTGCTATTCATATTAGTTTTTTTGTTGTTGTTGTTTTTTTTTTGATATCTTTTTCTTCAAGCTTCTTCCCTCTTCACGGTGAACTCTGCCAAAGAACTTCTAAATATCAAAGAACTCCCACTCTCTGGACTTGTGGTTTCACAGAGGATCGCTTGCAAGATTATCCAGAATGAATAGGGCTCTACAGAGCTGTAGCCCAAAAATGTTCATTTCCTTCTGTCAATTTTCATTATGTTTTCAAGAGACGGGGCTGAGACAAAAGGCCCATTGTTACATTTCTTATGGATTTCGGTTGTAGTAAAATACCTATCAGTGAGTAGCTGGGACGTCACAGCAGCCTGACCCACATTATAGCATCTGCTAGCTTGATTTCACACATTAAAATGAGCAACAGCAGGAAATTTCTAGAAAGAGTCTCCATGGGCAAAAAATCCATCCAGGCTGTATATAAAAGGTGGACGCAGCCACCGTGACATCAAACACTGGTTTTGGACTCTGCATTCTGAAGCCTCAACGTTAGTGTTTGGCTGCTGCCATGTTGGTTTTCTGGAGCCAAAAGCCATTTGACAAACATACCTGTGGGCTGCCGTTGGTAATTTTTCACTGGACTGGCTGATGGGGGTCCACCTGTTGGGGGACATGTGGCACGTCACAGTCAGCACTGATTTGAAAGCGAGTGAGTTTTAATAAAACGTGAGTCACAACAACAAAGTGAATTCACTGTCAAGCTGTGTGAGGCTGTCAGCCATCCTGAACAGCAGCTCCCTCAGCTTCTCTGTGGCCTGTGGAGCTTCCAGTCTGGAGAGGGTCACACTCAGGTCTCCTGGACTGGACCCCAAACGCAGCTCTGCACCAGCCTCATGCACTGCAACAGACACATCTCCACTATTGCAGGACGCCCTGGGGGAAACACAGAGGAATACTCAGCCTCACTGGCCTGACCACAGCATCAGATAGTACCTTCCAAGTGTAGTCTCACCTGAGTTTTAGGATGTAATCCTCTGTAGATTTTAAGGCAAACCTCTGTCTCTGAACAAACAGGTATAGTTAGAAACAACAACAGTACACTGATTGAATGAGAAGAAACACAGAATACTTACAAACTGCTTCAGGCTGTCCTCAGTGTACTCCGCACTCCAGACATCTACAGCATCTGTCAGACTACAGCACATGACGTGAACTGTTACACTGCGCATGTGTGCCTACACACTGACACAAACACACGTTACATTCACCCCTTGGCTTTAGACTTTCACTGTCGGTCAACACTGTAACTTCCTACATCCTGTTTAGTGCAGTTTATATTGCCAGGAGAAAAGGCGTGACACGAACAGACAACTATTAATTCACTTTCCGTCCTGCTTTATGTTCAAACACAAAGGTCTTTTTTTTCGGTAAGCACCGGAATAAGAAACAGTCGGATTTTAAATGAACTCTCGCGCTTGTCTCTGACTCACCAAACACTAAACATTCCGTCTTTCCTGCGTGTGTAACAAAGGAATTTACACTGGCTTGTTCTATCCAACACGGTGCAGTAGGAATTTACACTCACATCCATGGTTCCTCCACGGTTCACTGACAGCTAACAAAACCGACGAAGAACAACACAAGAAAAATAACCTTCTGTATCCGGTATCCGCCGAGAGCAACTGTTCCCGTACATGTGCGCCACCCTCGGGTCTGGAATGATTACTGCACTGGTTTACAGACTGTTGTACAGGGGCCCTTCCATTGTTTTATGTGTGTGTGCGTCCGCGCGCGCGCGTGTGTGTAAATGGAAAACATTGGTACAAATCGGATCTTTTTTTCCTGTTTTGGCTAGCTCCACTTTATCTGGTGGTGACGCACCTATACAGTTATCTGCTGTAAAACACCAAAAAGAATAAGAAATCACTTGTTTATAGTAGTTTAAACACTGATTTGTGGCATCAAAGTAAGCCTATTGGAAATAGGTTTAATAATTTAATTTAATTTAGGTTTAATAATTTAATTTAATCCCTTTTTTTTAATCTATGTATTGCATCTTGCATTTTGTTCTTTATACACTGCAGGTTCTGTCCCCGAGCCCAAATTATCCACTTGTCCACCAGTGTTATGTTAAATAACAGTGGACTGCAGACACCGCCCTGTGGACATCCATTTTACTGAACAGAATACCTGCACCTACTCTTACTTCTTTTCTACTAAACAGAAAATCTAACAGTTCCACTGCACGTCTTACCTTCAACACACAGCTTATTTACTGTAATGAGTCCTCCTCTTTCCATATACATTTTCCACATCTTACTGGGTTTGATCTTTCCTGATATCTTACATCTCTGTCACCATGTCACCATACATCTCTAAGTGAAACACCAGATATGAACCTTGTCTCATGATGTCTAGTCACTTTGATCTCTTTCCTCTTCTACTGACTAACTTTCTTTCCTCTTTTCCTTAGTGAAATCTGACATGTCTTTAATGACCATGACCTCAGACACAGTGATGTGTTGGATTATGCTGGATGATTAGATTGCATGTTTCTTGGGCTGTTTTAATTAGTGCATGCAGTACATGGCTTCTTTTTATTGTTGTATATATTTTCTGAATAGTGAACAGTATAATAGCAGAAGGAAAACTGTAATACAGAACCAGAAATGAATATATATTCAAAATGAACTTCACTCCTGTCGCGTCTACTGCACACTGGAGCTCAGACATCAAGCTTGTATATCAATGAGGACTGTCTTCTGTATGCTGTCACTGAGTGTGGTCCTGTATCCACTGGCAGAACCTGCGAGAGTACTTGGGTGGGCTGACTGTGGAAAAGGCCCTGCCTGGGTAGCGAAGGCATTTCCAGAGGTTCTCCAGTCTTTTCTTCAAACTGTAGACAGTAAAAATATCTATAATGCCCACAAAGTAGCGGCAATCTGGCCCATCTATTATGTGAACTGTATTTTTGAAGTTGGGCAGTAGTCTACGATGCTGTTTGTGGAAGTCCTGCAGTTCTGAGTCACTCCTAGTTTCTTTTGTGGGGCTGTTTATCTCCTGGAGGGGGATCCCTTCACCAGATCCCTCAGCTGCTGCTCGCAGCTGACCCGACTCACAGACTGTAGTCTCTCCCAATAAAGGGATGTTAGAAGGGTTTGAACCTGTGGGACTGTCATCCAAGTCCAAGGACCTACAGTGAAAGTCAAAAAAAGAATCCACAGATCAAATGCATGGTGTGTTTTAGTTCATAAAGCACAATCTGATGTTTCTCCAACATACAAAATACTGTCATTCCAGGACCAGATGAGATAGGCTGGAAAAAATGTCAGTGAAGGCAGTTTGGCCTCATGGCTTTTTGGGATGCTTTCTAAAACCTGGTTGATGCTGTGAAAGTTTTTTTTTTTTTTTTTAACTCAAATGTAAAAAATGAACATCAATAAATCAGTAATAAATGATGCAAAAAGAACTTAGAAGTGGAGCACTATGGTGTGTGAGCTGTTATTTCTTTACACTTGTTGTTGGCTTATTTTATGCTCAGCCCCCATTTTGGATGTGTGTTTTTTTCTAATTTATTTATTTTTTAAATTATTATTTCATCCCCCAAATTGTATTTATCCTAAGCAAGTAGTTTTGGTGTCTAATCAAAACCAAACCAAACTACATGAACAAAACATAACTGATAATGTCATGGTCCTGGGTCATTTGACGCAGTGTTTCTGAGTTTTTTGGATTTTCAGGTTTTGTTTATTTAATGTTCTATTTGATTCCTGGGTTGTCTCATGTTTATATTTGCTTCGTGTTTTTTTCCTGAAGTGTACTTATTGCTGCGTCCTTAGTTCCTGGTTCTAGCTTTGTTTATATTTCCTTATATATTTCCTTTAGTGCATGTAATCTCAGGTTCTTAGCTAGTTCTTCCCTCAGCATTTCTTGTTCCGCCCTCTCCTGTTTATTTCTCTATATTAAGTTAATTCATGCCTGTGTTTCCTCCGTTTAGTTATCACGTTTCTCTTCCTGTTTTATTTTGATAGTTTATTGTCCTTTGTGCCTTGTGTTCAATTTTACTTCCCCTTTGTCTCATTATGTTTGATTAGTTTCACCTGTGCTAGTTTGCCCCATCTCTCCCCACTTCCCGCGTTACCTTGTGTGTGTGTATAAGTAGCCTCAGTTCGCCTGTGTTTCCTTGTTGTGTTGTACTGATCACTTTCTGTTTGTCTGGCTGCATGTTTCCCCTGTTTGGCTCTTTGGACTTTGTTACTGCTGCTTGTTGGGTTTACTGCCTCACCTGAATAAAGGTTTGTTTTTTGTAGTGATGGCTGAAATGGAACGTTCGAGAGATCGAATAATTTGGAGCAATTGATTTGGAAAAAGAATCGATCTTTTGAAACGTTCGAAATATCCCACCACGCGTAATGGAACGCGATATGGAACAGTCACGTGACAACCTCCTCTTGATACAGACCTCGGAACAATGTTTCGAATCAAAAGTTCCACATAGGTAAGTACCTGTTTCGATTTTGCCGTCACTAGATTTTTGTTTCATCTTCAAGTTTGCATTTTGGGTCCTCACTCCACAAATCATGACAGATAATACAGTTTAGTTGTATAAGAATGTAATCTTTAGGAGACAGGTTTGTTGCTAATTGCTTCCGATCTGCACAGCTCCATAGAGACCAGGGTGGTTTATTCTGTTAAAACCAGAACTAAATGTTGGGGGACTTCTCAGTGCACTGAGCACTTCTCCTTCCTTCCCCTCTTTTTAAATCACCATGCATTTATACACCACTATTAAATGTTTCTATGTAACTTTTGTGTTCTCTCTTCTGTAGATTGTGTTTTGCTATCCATGGTCTCTCTGTGCAGGTTCCCTAAATTGGCAATTATATGAGATACTGTATTGTACAGAATTCTTTTGGCCTCGCTCCAAGAATTTAATATCTAAAACCTACTTTGTGGCACGAACAACAAGGTTTGCTAAGGAGTGTTTCCCTTCAAGCTCATCTTGGTGCAGAGGTTGATGGGCCAGCAGGAGACTGTAGTCCAGTACATTAAGCTCACGAAGAAAAGCTGTGTCGTCTTTCACTTGTTGAGCAAACCAGGATTTCTCCTGACCTACAGGAACAAATAGAAACATTTCCATTTAGTGTGCCTTTACCTTTGCTGTTTGCATGTAGCCCAGATTTTGCCCTAAATAGTCATTCACAACAGAAAATAAAATGCAAGTAAATAGAACTTACCTAATGAAATGTTTGTCCTTCAGCACTTTTATTTGTTGCCCCCCTGTGTCAGGATTAGTCCACCTACCCACCTCACAGCCTTTGATGTCATACCTATGCAAACAGAAAATGTCCAAAGACAAATCAAAAATCCACACAAGACATGGGAAAACACACTGTGAATACAGTACCTCATACTGATCCTTTCATCAGGGTAAAATACACTCTGCATCACAATGAAGTACTTCTGCAGAACAGATAACACCATAGTGTAATTACTGTAAGGATACAGTGGATAGAATGCCATACAGGTCAGCATGTCTATAAATACCTTCATCTGATTTGTAATAACAATCCTGTAGACACCTGAAAAATAAAGAATACAGGTGCATATTATGACGCATATTTTTTTATCTTTTGCAAGATTACTTTCAAGTCCATAAACAATCTTTATCCACTGGTTTAAAGAAGTGAATAGTACAACAGAAACATCAGGAAATATGTCTACATGTCAGATAGTCTGACAGCTTTTGTTTTTTATTGCATTTGTTCTTACTGTGCAAACAGTAGCACTGTGGAAATGTATTTTGTCTTCCTGTATCTTGCTCTGAAACACTCTGGTTCAGCTTCACATGTTCATCTTCGGTTGGTACAGTGGTTTACAAAGTGGGAGCAAGAAGGGGCCAGGCTAGCAGCTGAATACAGATGGTGTGTTTACTGCACTCCTAGATAGTGTGGAGACATCTGTGAAACACCTGCTTCAAATTTTATCAGCCCATCAAATGGCAGTTAGCAGTTGTTATCACTGTCATGGATGTGGATAGAAGGAGACCCTCCGTCACCTCATAGGTGGCTCAGTAGGCTGCTGTAACCTGGTGGTGACAGTAGCATTAAGCTGACACAAGTGCTGCACAACAGCAACAGTGAACAGTAGTTGAAGGAGGCAGTGTTGGACTGTCACCCAGAAGACTGGGGTGTGTGTCATAATATTATAGGGTCTTTACCTTACAATAATGTGAACCTTGAATGACTTTTTGTTTTAAAATTAGCATTATATAAAGTTGAACTCAATCCTGTCTTGTATGGAACCAATTATTTTTTCATTTTAGTTTTTGGGGTTTTGTTTTCAGTCACTGTTTGGTTCTGTTTACACAAATTAGGCAAATCGTGACATTTTCACAGTATCCTTAGATATATACAAATGTATACTGCATTGGTTGATGCTTCAGTACAACTGCCATATTACACATGGGACCTCAAGAGATAGACAAGGTCTATCTCTTTTTTTTGTGATGCCTTGCTCTAAAAAAAACTGACTGCCCAGTCCTGTCAAAGTATTCAGAATTTAAAAAGCGGTTGAAGTCCCCTTCGCCTGCCTAAGTTTCTTCTCCCCAGCCAATTCAAGGAATCTAAACACCATATAAGCCCATGTGATGCAATATGACATACAGCAACAAAGCTTACTGACAAATATCACCGTCAATAGCTTAAGGACATATTACTTTAAGAAAAATCTTCACCATTTCTTACCTGAAATAAGCACCTTTGGCCTAGCAGTAGGTACAGTTTGAGGCATAATTATAATGACCATCTAAAGGTCCAAGTGAATGTGTGAAAGGATTGTTAAGATGATCCAGGTGACTGGTAAGACAGCTTTAACCTGCTATTTGATTAGTCTGTGCTCCTTTACATGCAAAAATATCTGAATGTGCTGCTCTGATTTAGGAAAGGTACAGTGTGATTAAGAACTCAGTCACCTGCTTGGCTGATCTAGATAGAGCAGATCCTCATATGTAAGACAGTGCGTGTGACTGCTTCAAATGAAGGCATGTGTCATGTCATGTAAAATGAATACTATGGTCATAGCTTTGAATAAATTTCAGACTATACTGTAAATGAATGTGCATGTCAGTAGTTGAGGGTGAATTGTGAAATATTTTATAAACAAAAGGGGTCTTGATAGCCAAAGTTTGATGACGATAGGGTTACGGTACAATATGCTCAGGGCCGTAAACACAAGAAAAGCTGCAGGAACCAAAGGGGTGTCTGTAAGGGTACTGAAAGAATATACAGATCAACTCTTAGGGGTCTTCACAAAGATCTTTAACCTGTGCCTGATTCAATCCATCATCCTACCTTGCCTGAACTCTTTCACTATCATTCCACTGCCAAAAAAAGTCAATTGGCTGTATCAGTGGCTACCTTCCTAACACACTCACACCGTAAATGCATTGAGAAGTTGGTCCAGTAGCACATCATATCTAGATTATTATACACCTTTGATGCTCACCAGTACCATCATTTCTAGCAGACTGACCATTAAACTGGTAGATCTGGGTCTCTCCATGCCTGTCTGCAACTGGACTGAAAACTTTCTGACTGACCACTCTCAAAAAGTTAAAGTAGGCCCCCATGTCTCTGGAGTCAGTTTCAGCACTGATTTGCCTTTGGAATGCATGTTGAGCCCCCTGCTCTACACCCTTTCCACACATGACTGCACCCACACTCATTTCTAGAAACACCATCATCAGATTTGTGGATGATATGATTGTGGTGGGTTCCATGTCAGGTGGAGATGAGTCAGCATTCAGGGATAATGTCCAGAGGCTGTTAGTCATGCAGAGAAAACAATGTGTCTCTAAACACCTCCAAAACCAAAGAACGCATCACTGACTTCAAGAAGAAAAAAATTAATGTGCATCCTATCTACATAAATATGGACTGTATGGAAAGGGTCTCAAATTACAGATACCCGAGAGTATACTTAGCCAACTACCTCTCTTGGAACACCAATTAACCACGTTCATTAAGATGGCCCAGCAGCAACTCAACGTTTTGATGGCTCTCAGAAAGTGTTTTGGTAGCTGCTCCACAGGAAATAAGAAAGACCTCCAGAAGGTCATCACTACTGCACAAAACTGCCCACCTCCCTACTACGAGGATCTACAAACATTGCTGTCTAAATAGAACCACCCACATTGTCAGGGACTTATCACACTGAGGTCATCATCTGTTGCCACTTCTGCCTTCTGGTAAGCTGCACAGAGCCATCAAGTCATGGACAAACAGACTCAGAAACACTTTTTACACCAGATCCATCATCACACTTAACTCTGCCTAATCATGTGAAATAGTTAGTCCTTATGCAGTACAATAAATCTTTGTTATACTAATATAGAACACAAATGTAACAACCACTGAAACCTACTACTGCATTTTTACAATGACAATTTTCCATCCATTACCTTTACTGCTTATTCCATTTAGGAACATGACATGCTGTCATGGAAATAAAAATCTCTGAGGAATGTTTGCAGCACCTTGTTGAATCTATGCCAT
The DNA here is from genome assembly GCA_015106735.1 of Paratilapia polleni. Lineage (NCBI taxonomy): Eukaryota > Metazoa > Chordata > Actinopteri > Cichliformes > Cichlidae > Paratilapia > Paratilapia polleni. The sequence goes on along the minus strand of VUQI01039472.1, from coordinate 5,247 downwards.
GAAGAATTAAGGTAGTTCTGATGGCAAAAGGGAGTCCAACCCGGTAACAGCAAGATGTATGAGGACCTCTAGTGGTCAAAATATGGATGAGACAATACTGACACTTACCCAGAAACCTCACCAGCAGCGAATGGGGGTGTTTTTCCAAGTGGTCCATGTAACTTTGGAGATTGGACAGGAGAAACCTGACCTCACGCCTGCCCTGGGTCTTTATGAAGAACCTCTTGTCATTCCTAAAAACCAAAAATAACCTTGTTACAGACAAGAATCTCAATATTAATTCCAGTTAATATCAATATTTTTAAATGTTTAAATCTTAAGACACCTGCATGACTACTATAGTATGTTAGGTAAAAGGTTAAAAGAAAATCATGGATACAGTTAATAAAAAAATGAAAGGTTAATTCATTGTATGTATTAAGTATAATGTACTAAAGCTATTCCCATGGTTTTAGGTATTAATATTGGTACCAGTTAGGATGGGGAAAATACATCTTAATTCCATTGCTCACCCATAAAGGAATGTATCTGCAAAATATCTATATAAAAAAAGATCTTAAAAGATTTGCTAGTTGAACAATTAATCTGGTTGTAAAAAATATGTAAAAATATCTCTCTGGTGGAAATTATTAGGTCATTTGCTGTTAAATCCTGTCAAAATCTTATTTGTCTATTTGTTTAAATTATTTAATGGCTCTGCTGAGTCGCTGTGGCTTTTATCTTTGTTACCCAGTAGCCTGTAGCAGTTCAGATACTGAGCTCTGTGGATGCAGACCGGGTAGGACTTGGTGAAGATGGACAACTGCCAACAGTGGCCAGGAGAAATAAAAACTCATTCCAGTTTCCAAACTTCCTAAAAAATTGTTTATTTATTTTGCTGATTTAAGAATGAATAAATACAGTGTGGTATTAATGAGTGATCAGTGTAAGCTGCACAGCACAGCGACCATTATCAGGGAGGGGCAGCCATGATAATAATGAATTACAATAGTCCAGCCTAGAAGTAATAAATGCATGAACTACTTTTTCAGCATCACTTTGAGACAGGATGTTTCCAATTTTAGAGATACTGGAAGAAAGCAGTCCTGCATATTTGTTTAATGTGTGCATTGAAAGACATATCCTGGTCAAAAATGACTACAGGATTCCTCACAGTGTCGCTGGAGGCAAAAGTAATGCCATCCAGAGTAAGTATCTGGTTAGACACCATGTTTCTAAGATTTTTAGGGCCCAGTACAATAACCTCAGTTTCATCTGAATTTAGAAGTAGGAAATTAGAGGTCTACTAAGCCCCAACAAGACTGCAAAGACAAGACTGCAAAACCACAAGACAAATTGTTTAATTCCTCAAAATATTTCATATATTTTG
>VUQI01039471.1:0-10070 GCA_015106735.1 Paratilapia polleni | reverse complement strand
CTTCAGATTAGCTCAAGAACAGTGCGTAGAGAGCTTCATGGAATGGGTTTCCATGGCCGAGCAGCTGCATCTAAGCCTTACATCACCAAGTGCAATGCAAAGCATCGGATGCAGTGGTGTAAAGCACACCGCCACTGGACTCTAGAGCAGTGGAGACGTGTTCTCTGGAGTGACGAATCACACTTCTCCATTTGGCAATCCGATGGATGAGTCTGGTTTTGGCGGTTGCCAGGAGAACGGTACTTGTCTGACTGCATTGTGTCAAGTGTAAAGTTTGGTGGAGGGGGGATTATGGTGTGGGGTTGTTTTTCAGGCATTGGGCTCGGCCCCTTAGTTCCAGTGAAAGGAACTCTTAATGCTTCAGCATACCAAGACATTTTGGATAATTTCATGCTCCCAACTTTGTGGGAACAGTTTGGGGATGGCCCCTTCTTGTTCCAACACGACTTTGCACCAGTGCACAAAGCAAGGTCCATAAAGACATGGATGAGCGAGTGTGGTGTGGAAGAACGTGACTGGGCTGCAGAGAGTCCTGACCTCAACCTGATAGAACACCTTTGGGTGTTAAGAATGGGATGTCACTCAAGTTCATATGTGTGTGAAGTGTGTGAAATGTAGTGTATCTATGGTCCTCCAAAACACCTTTGATGCTCCTTGGCATGTAACCTCCAAGTTACTGGAATTCTACTGGAGGTATAGAACACTATTCTTCCAAAAGATATTCCCTCATTTGGCACTTTGCTTAAGGGTAGCACTGTCTAACACGTCAGTCAAAAATCTCCCATGGGTGTTAAACTGGGTGGAATTATGGTGACTGTGAAGGCTATAGTATATGATTCACATCTTTTTCATACTTTTCAAAGCATTCAGTGAGCACTAGTGCCCAATGGATGGGAGCATTGTCATGCTGGAAGAGATCACTCCCATCAGGATAAATATGTTTCATCACAGGATAAAGGTGATCACTCAGACCAACTTTGCAATGATTTGAAGTGCTTGATTATCAGTGAATGATTTTGCATCGAACGGGACAAGAAGATGCATAAGAGAGCCACTGGAGCTCTCACTGTAGGGATCGAAGGTTCAAGTTTTTCCTTTAGTTTTTCAGTTTTAGAAAGTATGTTATTATTTTTGTGTCTTAAGAAAGGGAACCTACCTTGTCTGCTTAGGAGATATACTGGTATAATTTGATTAAGGTAATTAATTATATATAGTGTCCTGTCATGATTTAGAGCACCTTAAGAAGACCAGCTTTATTGAAGAATTGAGTCCCCACTTATTAAGTGGACAACACTGGAGGATCAAAGTGCTTTGGATTCAGAGTGTGAATCAATACTGATGCTGATAAAATTGTTGTGGTTGTGTAAGTGTGTGATAAAGTAAACTGTGTGTGATGTTTGAGGTTTAAATAAGTCTGATAAATCCAAATATCGGCAGGTGTGTGACATGGGGGCTTTGGTTCGGTAACAATATCAGGGTTGTCTGATGAAAAAGACATCTTGTGTGCTCCCTCTCTGCTTCCCTAATCTCTCTGTCTGGAAAAGTTTTAGTAATATTTCAGCATCAGATTGAAATTTATTTTAAATGATTTGTCAGATTTTGGAGATGTGCAGTTACTGACATAACCAACACTGAACTATTAACCCTGAGCCATAGACTGAGCCTTTTAAAGTACCATTGAGAAGGTCTCCTGGTGATGCTTGAAGGCTTTTCTAGTGAAAAGACAAGCACTGATCAGGGTGATACCAAATATTACACCCTTAAAAAAAAAAAAATCCTAAACACATTAGAGTGAAGCGGGTCCTGCATCGCAACATTCATCTTATTCATCTATCTTTCAACGACATACCCGCAAGCCTGAAACACCATCATACCTTCACCCTGAGGTGAGCAGAGGGCAGGGCCATACAGGAAAAGGGTGGAATGACAGATGAACTGAGAGGCCAGAGGAGGCAGAAAGATGACACAAGAAGTGCTGTGGCCCAACTAACTTTAATCTTTTTCAGCTGAACAAAAGCGAATCAGTTTAGACCACACCTCAAAAGAAAACAGCATGTTAACAGTACCCATTCCACAGCTATAATATCTCACAATGGAACAGGAAAAACAAGCTTACACTGCATTCATTTGTTGAAGAATTAAGCCTAGGTTGTAGCATAACATCACACTCTTTCCCACTGCCTGTTGAGTATTTGCACAACTACAGTATCAAGTTTAGTGTCTAAGAATTGCACCAACTTCTGGTTTATATGAGCCTTTATGGTAGATAGCTAATATGTTTTTGGATCTGACACGTTTTCCTTTGTTTAAAGGTCAGTCACCAACATGATTTCACATTGGACAGAATGCTACTGCCTATATACTATACTTGTATATCTCTCTGTACTTCTATGAACAGATCCTAATATTGTAGAATACAGTAAGAGGTTGGCATCAAGGCTCGAGCTCATCATTTCCCACAAACATGTTATGTAAACAATTGCCTGGTGAATGAATAAATATCCCTTTGGAGCCCACAGCTGGATGCTGGAGTGGTGGAGTTGAGCAAGCAGCAATGCAAGGAAGCAGCAACACTGACTTGTCAGAGGACCAGATGGGAAATTCTGCAGCTTAAACAGACTGCCAAAGTGAGAGGATGTGTTTGGTATGTGACGTGAGGAAAGTGAAGCATGTCACAGTACAGCTGAAGGCTTCAAGGCATTAACTCTGTGAGCTCTAAGTCGCCATCAGTGATGACCCCATTCCTAGCCCCAACCCTAACCTTTTATTTTGGAAAAAAAGGCACAAAGGAATTTTTGTGTGTGTGTGTGTGAGTCCCCTGACTGTCAAGACTTGGGACAGCAGTTAAAAAATAAATAAATTCTTATAATGTTAGGGTTAGGGTCATCACTGATGATGACTTAGACCTCACAGAGTTAAAATGAATTAAAGTAAAAGTATTTGTTTTCTTATTCATTTATGAATCTTACATGAAAAAACAGCGTTTCTTTATACTTTAGAATCTGTGTGCATGTCAAAAACAGGAAATGATAAAACAGGTCACGGCCAAAAGTAGATTTTGGAATCCAGGACAACATGACACATGTATAAACATTAAAATGTCCATTGCATCCAAAGAATTCAGTTCCTGTGAACAGTTACAGTGAAGCATTTCTTCACATTGCTGGTTTTTGTTTTGAATACACACATGAGGAATTTTTATAACTTCTGAGAAGTTTAATTTAACCAAACATCCTTTTTAGGATAACTATATTTAGTTCTCTATCACAGAAAACTGAGAAACTAGCAAATGGTAAACAGACTGGTACTTATATAGCACTTCTCTACTTTAACTGAGCACTCAAAGAACGTTTAACTACAAGGCTGATTATGGACACGGACACTGTTGGGTTGGAGAAAGACTTTAACATCCAGTAGTTCTCCAGTGGCCTGTTTAGGGTTAGGATCAGGCCCATGTCTACTCTTTTATATGGAAATTTCACCTATATGGCATACCCACAGAAGAACTTTAAGGCCAAAGAGACTTGATTTGAAAGGTAACATCTTCCAGTTTCTGAAACTATGCTTGTTTAACATGTGGCTAAAATGCAGCCCTAACCCTAAGTGGTTCACCGTTGACCTGGTGGATCTTAAGAGGTTAAGGGAACTGTTTTTTTTATTAAGAGTCAGATTATCATGCCCTAAATTAACTTGGTTTGACTTCACATTCTGACTACACACAGAAGCTCAGAGAAGCTTTGTATGTCTAAAAAAGCACATATGCTCTGGGGTTTTTAGCTAGAAAATCCAAGCAGCACCGAGTTCCAATACAGTATAATTATACCATCCTAAAACCCACAAATTATCCTATTTGTTTAGCTAAAGAAGACACTAAAGAAGATCACCCTGAGCCCAGCTGCTGTCATTGAAGAACATATCTGTAAGGTCATCTGTCTGTGTCTAAGATTGTGTGACAATCAGACCCCCTGACATGAACACGGAGACAGTTTCATGCAGAACCTCTGTTACAAGGCAATAACAGCTGGTACAACACAGCATAGTAAAACTACTTACAATAATAAAACCTACATCGAGTTTTCCAGCATTGCATGTAAACATCAGCTTGATTAGGAAGGGAGGGTTTGGCTTTGGGATGCAGTGGGGAGCTGTTCAGCACGCGATATTGCCTGCAGTGTGCACTCATTTGCAAATGTGGGTATCCACTACACTAGATTTTGTGCGAGTACCGCATTAGCAAAATGTTACTTGGTGTCTGGATATCAGCACTGGCAGCTGCGGAAAGCTGTGGAAAAACTAGCTTCCCACTTTGTATGTGTGTGTATATGTTCTGTTATGCACTGCCTCCTAAAAAGTGGGAGTGAGTGTGTGGTTGTGGGGTGTGACAATGACGAGTTTACCAGTCTGACATTTACAGACACAGAGTGTAAACTTTAGGAGCTACAGTATGATAGAGGAAACTTTCAGCCTCAGGTTTTGAAGTAATAAACTTCCCATATGAATAAACCTGAAGTATAGTCCTGTCTTCCTCATTGCCTCATATAAAAGTATATTCAAGCTACACAGAGAAAAACACTGCCAATTTGTAACTTTAACAGTAACAACTAGTGCTACATGGTAATCTATTACACCAACCTCTGTGATAAAGTCACTGAAACTCCAGCAACCATAAAAAAGACAAATACAGTAAGTTCGTATGTGTGTGTTAGGTCCAAAATGAAAAAGAGATACTTCTATTGTTTCACTGATGTGGTGCTGGATTTGCAATTTAATACATGATTTTGGGCAAGTAGATAAAAAGACTGAGGAAAAACATCAAAATCAAAGGGTGACATATGCTGGCTTTAATTTTGAAGTGTAGCTCACGCTTCAAAAACACAGGCTCCCACAGGAGACTGCTGCATCACAGCAGACAATAACAAACATCACAATAACAAAAGCACACATGAAATAGGAAGCTTGGTAAACATAAACCTAAATCCTAAAAAAAAAAAAAAGAATGTAGTAAAACCAAAGTCTGCATAAAAAAGATAGCTTTTGGGTCTGAAAAGTGAATAAAGTGCTTTAAAGCTGCATTCTTTCTAACTGCCAGTAGGGGGCAATGCCTATGGCTGCAAAAAGACTTGGATTTCAAAGAAGTTTATGGGAAATGACCCATGGCTTCCTTGATCTGTGACCTCAGTAAATACTTCTCTGGGCTCAATTACTAATTTCAAGTCATTTTGAATAAAACATGTTCATTTTTTAAATCATGGCCACTATTAGAGTCAGAAAGGAGCATAAAGCAGTTTCACAGTTAGGTCCACTGCTTTGCTCATCATGTCTGTTTTTTGGGGGAGGTTTTTTTTTTGTTTGTTTTTTCTTTTGGTGGTGACAGCAAAAACATTAAGCTCGGGGGTTTATAACAGGACTTCACAAATCATCGTGAATGATGGCACAGTGGTTACATCCATCTTTTATGTACAGTCGATTGTTGATTGTTGATTTTCCCCCATGAAACTGATTGGCAGACTAAACAGTCTAGTCTTGAATACAGGTACAGCTGGTTGTTGGACTTCCCCAGACAGTTCAGATTGGGAGTCACAGTTTCTTCACTCTAGTGCTAAACACCAGAACCCCCAGGTTTGTGTGCTCAGTTGCCACCTGTTCAGGTGTGCACACATGGCCGGATTACAAACAATGAGCGTTCTTATCGAGAGAAAAGCTACAATCATGCAGTATGTCAAAGAACAACCTACAACATTACCACAACTAACAAGCTGATTGTTGATTGTAGAAAAAAGGAGGTAAAGACACTCATGTCTGTCTCAATCAGTGGAGCTGAGCAGCTGAACACCTTTAGGTTCCTGGGAATCAATATCATAGAGAACCTGTCATCATCATCACACATCTTCACACTTGTAAAGAACGACATCTTATATAGACTGAAGAGGGAAAATTTTCCCAGACAAGTAGCTGTTAACTTCTAGAGAGGAGAGATGGAAGGCATCCTAACTGGAAACAAGACCAAAAGGCTCTGCAGCGGGTGCTTGAAGCACCAGCACCCACTTACTTAACATTAAATATACAGGTGAAGTGTCTACTTAGAGCCCAAAGACCCAAAGAAAGCCCACTCCAGCTACAGCCTGTTTCCCCAGCTGCCAGCTGCCAAGTTTTACAGAAGTATCAACTGTTATACCACCAGACAACACAGCAGTTTCTTTCCTTGTATTCCTTGTGTTGTAAAACTGAAGTTATATATAAGTTGTTATCTGTCTATGTATCTATATCTATGTCTATAGCCATATCTATCTATCTATAGTAGGTTCAGAAAGTATTCAGACCCCCTTCACTTCTTTAAATTTTATGTTGCAGCCTGATGTTACAATCATTTTAATTATTTTTTTTCTCATTAATCTACACTCGCCATAATGACAAACTGAAAACACAATTTTAGGATGTTTGTAAATTTATTAAAAAGAAAAAACTGAAATATCACTTTTTTTTTTAATAATTTGGGGTGCCATGTAATCTGCTGATGTTGGTGGTGGTCGGTCCAGTGTTTTTATCCAGTGTCTTTAAGTCCAAAGTCAGAGCAGCCTTCTGCACTGCTTTGCACTGACAAGCTTTATGGAGATGCTGATTTCCTTTTCCAGCAGGACTTAGCACCTGCCCAAAGTGCCAAAACCATTACTATATGACAGTTTGCTGACTGTGTTATTACTGTGCTTGATTGGCCAGCCCACTCGCCTATTGTCAAGAGGAAGATGAGAAACATCCATCCATCCCTCCATTTTCTTCCGCTTATCCTATTCAGGGTCACGGGTGGGGGCTGGAGCCTATCCCCGCTGCCATAGGGCGAGAGGCGGGGTACACCCTGGACAGGTTGCCAGTCTGTCGCAGGGATGAGAAACACCCAACACAAAAATACAGACCAGCTGAAGGCCACAATCAAAGCAACCTGGGCTTCAATAACACCTCAGCAGTGCCACAAGCTGATTGGCCACAAGCCACACCGCATTGATGTAGTAAATTGTGGTGAAGGAGCCCCCAACAAAGTATTGAGTATATAAATGAACATACTTTTCAAAAGTTGGACATTTCTTTATTGTAAATCCTTTTTTTTGATTGATCTTAGGAGGAATATTTTAATAATTTGAGACACTGGATTTCTGATTTTCATGAGTTATAAGCGTTAATCCTCAAAATTAAAGCAAAAAAAAAAAAGCTTTTCAATTTATGTGTAATAAATATTGAATATATTAATTTTATTTAATTTAATTATGAAAAAAATTACTTTTCTGGACATTTCATTTTTTTAGATGCACTAGCATATGCAGTATATATACATGTAGATAGATATAGTTAGTGTGTCTAAATTATCTAAGCAAACCAGGCCTTCATCATTTCTTCATACACATGGTCTGAGGCAGTTCTAAATTTGTTTGTAGAGTACAAACAAATTCAGATTAGAAACTATTGATGAATCACAGATTTGTGCACAAAATGCTTGTACACACAGTTTACACACTATTTATTAACGAGGCTCAGTGTATTTCCTAGAGCTTCATCCAGTGTAACCATAACTTTTTCCACAGGGTGCCTTCAATTTGTTCTGGAAAATGATTCATTCTTTCAAGTTTAACTGACTCTTTTTACACAAGATTCTGTAGCCAGGATGGGTTGTTCAAAGAAAAACATAATCACTATTAATCAATGAGATGCAGCAAAATTTGCTGGACAGGTAGATAAAAGACTTTTTATTAGAAGGAAATGACTTCCAGGATGAAGTGACTCCCCCATAAAACAGATGAGTAACCTGACTTCCCCTTGGCCATGTTCAAGCACAAAGCTTTTAGACAGCTTTTACCATTTCATGTCTTCTGGTGTGTGTGTGTGTGTGTGTGTGTGTGTGTGTGTGTGTGGTGGGGGGTGGGGGTAGCAGTATATTTACTAGCACACAGGAGTGAGTAAAAGCAGCAGTTAATCTCAGCTCTTGTGTCAATGTCCTGATTACACTTTCCTTCAAATCTTTATGGGACTGCGTACAACATGTTGGTTTATTAAATCAACAGCAGCATTGAGTGAACTGTGGGTGTGTTTTGTAAGCAGCACTTAGAACTTCAAAAATGCTCTGATGTAGGAATACAAAGATGTATTTATGCATATGTCATTATTATAATCAGTGTTAACTCACCGGGGCACCTTGAACTCCAGCAGCACCAGCTGGCCCAGTATCACCCTTTTCTCCCTGTGGACACAACAGACATGTCAGTACCTTCCACTTTACAAGTAGCCCACAGAGAAGCGTTCAGTGTCGCGCTAAGAAAGTTGCTGGATACTTCTGCATAAGACCAGTGAACAGAGAATATATATGGGGACCGTAATGCACTGTGTTTAGTTAGTTTAGTTTTTTTTAAAACAAAACATCTAACACAACTAATGACACCTGACACACCTACATCTGATTAAACAGACCTTAACTGGCAGATGAAAGATCAGCAAATTACATGGATTTTTTTCTTTTAAGTTTCGCCTCTATTGTATGCACTTTGACTCTTTCATAGATTTGAATGAGTTTAAAGCTGAGTCTGTACTAAGTTAAATCTTCAGTCTTTATTTTGTCATTTAACTACTACAACTGCTTCATACGCTATAAAGTCATGTATTTTCAAGTGAGTAGTCATTAAAAAACAAGAACTGGCTAACTGTAAAAGTCAAACATAATGCAATACTATTTGTCTTTATGTCTTTATTATATTGTTAAAGGCAGAGGTTTTAAAAGAGTACTCCATTGACTAAGTATTCCACTTCTTTAATTCCACATCATTAATTCCCTTTCAAAGCCTCCATCACCCATGATGCAATTTTGTACATAAAGTTGGTGCTAGATAGAATCAGCCAGAGGAATGCTCTGCTGTGACTGGTTGCTGCACTGCTCGGGTTCATATCTTAACAAATAGAGCTAACAACAGCGGCTTCCCCTTCCTTGCTGCATCCACAATGTATGCATTGAAGTGTAGATAATTCTGGACTCTTTCACTGGGTGTGACGCTCATTGTGGTAAGTCTTACAACTTACCTGACAGCTTTAGTTACTAGTTAATTTTTAAGAAGATTCTGACATTGAGTGTCTATTACAATCAATTGCAGATGTGCTACATAGCAAAACCAATTACCAACAAATTATAGCAGAGAAGGGCACCCTCCAGCTGATCCGATATAGGACCAAACATATGCTATATAGACAACTTTTTGGGCCTCACCTCATAATCTTTGAATTCAGATGTTTTCAGTTCCATTGCCACAGGTGTATAAAATCAAGCACCTAGTCTGCCTTTACAAACATTTGTGAAAGAATGGGTTGTTCCAAAAAGCTCACTGAATTTGAGCATGGTATTGTAATAAGATGCCACTGTTGCAGTCAGTTTGTGAAATTTCTTCCCTCCTAGATATTCCACAATCAACTGTAAGTGGTATTACTGCAGAATGAAAGCATTTAGGAACCACAGCAACTCAGCCACGAAGTGGCAGGCCAAGTAAAGTTACAGAGCAGGGTCTCTGAGTGCTGAGATTCATACTGCGTAAAAGTCACCAACACTCTGCTGACTTAATAACTGCAGAGTTCCAAACCTCCTCTGGCATTAACATCAGCACAGAAACTGTGTGGGAGCTTCGTGGCATGGGTTTCCATGACCTAGTAGCTCCTGTAGGTTTAATGTGTAGGTGGCCCAGTACTTTTGTCCATTGAGTGTATACACAGATGGAAAACATGAAATCCCCAGGATGTGGCACTGATGGTGATGGTGGCACCTTGATAACCTCATTTACCCCATAAATGGTAAATGGACTGGTACTTATAGCACTTTTCTACTCAGTTTTGAGTACTCAAAGCGCTTCATACTACATGCCACGTTCACCCAGTCATACAGCACTTTTATCACACACACATAACTCACACTCCAATGAATGCATCGGGGGCAATGTGGGGTTCAGTATCTTGCCCAAGGATACTTCGGCATGGAGACTAGGGGAGCCAGGGATCGAACCACTGACCTTCCGATTAATAGACGACCCGCCATAGTCACTATAGTG
>VUQI01039469.1:0-38521 GCA_015106735.1 Paratilapia polleni | reverse complement strand
AAAAAAAAAAAAGTTTAAAAAAAAAAAAAAAGGAAAAAAAAAAAAGGTAAAAAAGGAAAAAAAAAAAAAAAAAAAATTAACTGCACTGCAAATTCCAAACAGTTGGCAAATCTGAAAAAAAGTCAAATGTGAGCAGTGTATCAGTTTAATTCCACTGCTTTAGGTAGACATGAGCAATGTATACCTTCCCAAATTAAATACTTCAATTACCAATATTTAAATGCAGTCAGTATTAATACTCTTGTCTTGCATTAAGCTTAGAACAACTCAGAATGATAGCACATGCATAATATTTTAGCTATAATTTGCTAATGCAAATCTGGAACTTCTCTGACATGTTCACTCTGGATGCTTCGTTACAAGTGCAGACTACATTTGAAACCCACGGAAGAAATATGCAAAATGAGCTTGCTTAGTGGAGTAGTACTTATATAGTACCTTTGTACTCTAACTGAGCACTCAGAGCGCTTTTTAACACAAGCCAGGTGCTTTATTCTAGTTATTTTTGGAAAGTTTACACTTCTTGATCTATTTAATTACTTATATTTGGAATTTCAGTGTAATAGATAACTGTATGGTTATTTACATTGGGATGATTATTTTTTTGTATTACAGATTTTATATAATTTCATGTTTAAATGTGAAAATGAGGCAAATATATACACAATGTATACTCCTGAATTGAAATCAGCACATTAGAAAAAGCCAGGTTTAAAATTCTTGTTTTATTTTGTTCACATATTGGAGTAAAAGTTTTTTGTTTGTTTGTTTGTTTGTTTCAGAGAGGATTTTGTAAATCTGGTTTTATTCATAAATCAGACCTTACTGGTTTTTACTGTGTTTTAGGAGTAAAATGTTCTTTAAATCAGGCTCTGAATGAAATAAAAAACCTCAGTAAAAAAAAGAAAAAACCTATAGAATATAGAGAGGAATAAAACTGGAAAGTCTGGTGATATAAAATGGTACTGTAGTAAAGAATTCTGACTCATTTGAGAAAGCGACCATGACACTGTGTTTTTTTTTTTTTTACATCTTACATAACAGATAGCGCCATAAAATCTCCACAGTTGAAAATTACATTTACAATGATTAATTTCATCAAATGTATTAGTGTAGCTAGCCCAAAATTTAAAAACTGACCAGCATATGAAAATAAATAAACATGTTTTTGCCCCTAGTGTTTCTTCTTTAAAGAAGTTACAGACGTGAGATGGTGACATACTGAGTTCAGTGTCACTGATCACTCAGAAACTGTGACTCGGGGGGTTACCAGTTGGGTTTCACTCGCAGATGTTCAAGAGGGCACATCCCAGTCCAATGAATAAGACATACACTATATGCAGGCACAAGGCCGTAGAATTAGTGGTTTTCTCATTGAAAGTTCAAGCTGGTCTGCCTCCACCATCTGGCCTGGCTCTACTGTGAGAGAACATGAAAATGAATGTAAGCCACTGGGTTGGAGGCTCTATCCAAATTGCCTCACAGAAATATCAGTGGACTCATTTTTAGCTTTGGTGGTCACACTAACCCCTTTGGCCCATAAGCACACAAACACACACACACACACACACACACACAGACACACTCCCCACGGCAGACTGAATGGGCATGATATTGTGGTCGCGTTTGAAGATGTAATTTTCTGGTTCCTTTGGTGTTTACAGTTTCCTCAAATGATAATACAGCAGTACACTCATTTTAACTGAAGACAATTTGTCAGACATGACTAACTTTAAATTTGTCATGTTTGTATGTCACGCTTTGGGGTAATTTGACATTTTCTGCAGGAATCCAGTTGAGAGACAGCTTTTATGCTTCACTGCGTCTCTTTGCTTCCCTTCTTTTTCCTCCTTTTCATTCCTCTGGTCCTCTTCTTTGAGAATTCCAGCATTTTCCCCTTTCAGGGAGAGACAATCCACAGGGTTAATAAGCATCACAAGGTGCTCCTAGGGAATCAATAACTCGATAGAAGGTAGTCAAGACAAAACACGGTGTCGTCCAGCTGTGGTGCATCTGAGGTGATTGAATCTGATGTGTTTTATTACAAGTCCTGGCACACTGCTCCGTAGGGCCATAAGGTTTCACCCTGATCCCCCAAGACAAATGCTATTTGTCCATCGGCTGATAAGATGGTCTCACATGCACCTTAACATCAGTGGTCTCTCCAGCTTCAGGTCATAGCTGTGCCAATTTTCCACTCACTAGATATATAATATCTAATTTTCTGCAAAAATATAAAATATATGTAAACCTTCTTAAAAAATTAAACTCATCTATTTTTTCACTCAGTGTATGTGGCAGTACCCATGCAAATCACCCACAAAGCCATATTTATGAAATAAATAAAGTTAAATACTAAGGGAAAAGGCAGATTCAAATGTAGATCTGTGAGCATAAATGAAGCTTACAATTGCAAGCACAAAGCATTCAACTGACTTGATGCACAGCAACAGTTCCCACTCATTGGTTTGATATGAAACCAGAGAAACATCTGGTCTTGGGGGCCAGAACAAAAGGGTCCAATCTGGCTCACTGGATGGCTTTGCATGATGTGAAAATTAGAAAGGAGGGCATAAATTTGAGACTTTTCACTGTAGTTTGTCCTTAAAAATGGATCACATCATGAGTGGTTGTTAATTTATTCTGAGCCAAAGGTCTGAATCAGTTCACAAAGACACCACCCATGGTCTGCCATACTACATTAAAGTTAGTAAGAGAGAAGCCATTAAATAAAAATAAAATTCTTTGTTTTTTATACAACCCCATTTCCAAAAAAGTTGGGACAATGTGTAAAATGTAAATAAAAACAGAATGCAATGATTTGCAAATCTCATACACCCATGTTTTATTCATAATAGAACATAAAGAAACATATCAAATATTTAAACTGAGACATTTTACTATTTCATGAAAAATATTAGCACATTTTGAATTTGATGACAGAAACGTGTCTCGAAGAAGTTGGGATGGGGGCAACAAAAGGCTGGAAAAGTAAGGTGTACTAAAAAGAAACAGCTGTAGGAACATTTTGCAACAAATTAGGTTAACTGGCAACAGGTCAGTAATGTGACTGGGTATAAAAAGAACATCTTAGAGAGGCAGAGTTTCTCAGAAGTAAAGATGGGCAGAGGTTCACCAATCTGCAAAAAAACTACATCTACAAATTGTGGAACAATTTCTGAATAATGTTCCTCAGTGGAACATTGCAAAGACATTGACTATCTCATCATCTACAGTACATAATATCACCAAAAGATTAAGAGAATCTGGAAAAATCTCTGTGTGCAAGGGAACAAGGCCGAAAATTAATACTGGATGCCCATGATCTTCAGGCCCTCAGGTTGCACTGCATTAAAAGCAGGCATGATTCCGTCATGGAAATCACTGCATGGGCTTCCAGAAATCATTGTCTGTAAACACAGTTCTCTGTAACATCCACAAATGCAAGTTAAAGCTCTATCATGCAAAGAACAAGCCATATGTGAACATGATCGCAAAAACACAGCCGACTTCTCTAGGCCAAAACCCATTTAAAATGGACTGAGGCAAAGTGGAAAACTGTTCTGTGGTAAGATAAATCAAAATTTGAAATTCTGTTTGGAAAACATGGATGCCTTATCCTCCGGACTAAAGAGGAGAGGGACCATCCTGCTTGTTTTCAGTTTTCAGTTCAAAAGCCTGCATCTCTGATGGTATGGGGGTGCATTAGTGCCTATGGAATTGGCAGCTTGCACATCTGGAAAGGCACCATCAGTGCTGAAAGGTACATACAGGTTTTAAAACAACATATGCTCCCATCCAAACAGCGTCTTTTTCAGGGAAGGGCTTGCATATTTCAGCAAGACAATGCTAAACAGCATACCGCAGCTGTTACAACAGCACGGCCTTATAGTAGAAGAGTCCGTGTGTGCTGTCCTGCAGTCCAGACTTTTCACCAGCTGAGAGCATTTGGCGCACCATGAAATGAAAAATATGACACAGAAGACCCAGGACTGTTGAGCAGCTAGAATCCTATATCAGACTAGAATGGGACAACATTCCTCTCCCAAAAGTTCAGCAACTGGTCTCCTCAGCTCAAGCTCACTGCATCTAGCAATTCTTATACAGGGTGCACAGTTGAAAAGCTACTTTAGCCTGCCCACATTTACTGTACATCTGCAAGCCACATTGCAACCCACCTTCACCCCGTCTCCTTCTTTTATGTTCTGGGGGTCTTACTGCTACTCTCCCTGCCCTATGTTTTGCACATATGCACATGGAAGGGTGGGAAGATCCCAGAACAGAGCCATACTACCAAAATATAAGTTCTTGCAGATGGAAATAACATCATGTTTTGACTATATCGGTCCTGACTGAAACAAAGTAGGTGCACAAAATACAGCACAGTCTTACAGCAGTTCTGAAATATCTGTCAAGTCAGTTAATTCATGATCATGGACACAAAAGCTGCAGCTACGCACTGTGGATGCAGTTGGGTTAATGCTTACAAAATTTTATTTAGGCAGTTGGTAAATGGGCTGCATTTATATAGCACCTTTCTGTTGTTATTTGCCACTAAAAGGCCTTTACACTACAAGCTACTTAACCCTTTCATGCATGGTAATCACTACAGTGGACAGCTTTTCAAAAATTTCACTTGAATTGTTCTTTTCATGCCTAAAGGGTAATAAAAACAGTTATAGAAAAAAGATCTTGACTGAGGATGTCATAATTCATGCATGAAAGGGTTAAAGTGCTACTTATACTACAGAGATTTTCCTTTCTCACACAAACACACACACATCAGGATAGACACACTGGAGGCATTTTTTGAGGCCAGCATATTGCCAGTGACACTTCAAGATGCAGAATGGAGAAGCCAATGATCAAACTAACACTAACACTAATACTGAAGTATCAGTGGACAACCTGCTCTTCCTCCTGAGCTGCAACTGTACCCATAAGATTTATTCCAATGATCTGTTTTCATGAACAAGAAAAATGGCTGTAACAGTCCAAAGGCAGTTTGTAGAATAGACATGAAATTTATCCATCCAATTATTGTTGCTTCACATCTTAAGTATTAAATCCACCTTAGTCTTCTGAGGTATTTGTAGTAGGAGAAAGCAAGTTAAATCCCATGTTTGATCAATGTCTTTTATATTATTTTGTATCAATTTTACACTTAAGTTTCATATTTTCACCTGCTGTTTGGTTACCTCTAAGAGAAGATCAGGGTCTGGATTAAAATACTACTTTCGTCAGAGCTACATTTTTTGCTTTGCATCACACATCATAATGGCCGCACTGGAGACATTTTTTTGAGGTCAGCATATTGCAGAGTGACACTTCAAGATGCAGACTGGCTCCTCCAGTCTGCATCTTGAAGTGATGGATATGCGGTGCAGGCACAAACTGTACACACCAATATAAAAATGTTAATTTTAGAGTCAAACTGCCTGTCACGAAAAAAGGACAATTCATGTCAATGTGCACAAACAAACAGATCATATTTATGGGTGGCTGCAAAGTAGCCTGATACATAACATAGTATCTCAATCATAAACTGTTTAGTCGAATCAGGGTCTGAAACGTGACCCCACAATTGAAAGTTTTAAGCAGTCACGTTCTGGGTGAAAGATAATATACCTTAAAATCAAAACTGGAGAAAACTGGTTTTGGGCTCAAGTACATTCTCAAGTACAGGGTGACATGACATAGTAGAAAGGATCTTTGTGCTTTGGTATAAAATCTGGGATGGTTGCAGTAGATCTACATTATGTCACACTAATTTGACACTTTTTGATCATTTGACTGAGTTTGATTATTGGACTCTCTTGTGTATTGTACACTCTTAATGTGACGGTATATAATGAAGCAAAGTGTGAAGAAAGACCCTCACCCATCTGGCCGAGGTTTCATTTCTCCCAGACGAGCCAAATGTTAGGTTTAGAAAAGAATCATGATTTGGGTTAAAATATGCCCTTTACCATGGTAACCCAGCCCTGCGACAGATTGGCGACATGTCCAGGGTGTACCCCAACTCTTGCCCTATGATAGCTGGGCTCCAGTCCTACCATGACCCTGAATTGGATGAACAGAAGAAAATGGTTGGAAGGATGGGCAAAGTTAACCCTGCGACAGACTGGTCGCGGCAGATGGCTGTCCCTCCCTGAGCCTGGGTCTGCCGGAGGTTTCTTCCTGTTAAAAGGGAGTTTTTCATTCCCACTGTTGCCAAGTGCTTGCTCATAGGGGGTCATCTGACTGTTGGAGTTTTCTGTCTAATATTGTGCGGTCTTTACCCTAAAATATAAAGCGCCTTGAGGTGACTGTTGTGATTTGGCGCTATATAAATAAAATGGAATTAAATTGAATTGAATTGAATTGAATATTAAAAATTATGCTTACAGCTCACCCATGTTTTCAAATGTGACCGCATGGGGTTCTTAAGAGACATCATTGTTTGAGTTGGGAGCAAGACCAGTCTCACTATTGCAATAACCCGGTGCGTCACTGCCCTGATGCCAAAAGCATACCTCTTGCATGTCTACTTGATGCCAGCGACTTTGACAGAACGGCTGCTATTTCTCACTGGGTTGCTCATTACTAATTCTGGATGGGAAATTAAGAAAAAAAACAACAACAACACACACACAATTATTGTCTGTTCCAAAGAAGGGAATGAGAATTCTTTTGTCTTTTATCAAACTTGGCAGTCTCTGAGAGAAATACTCAAGTCCAATTGTTTAAATCTACCGACACAGAACAGTCCTTTTTAATAAGCTCTGTCTTTATGAATCACACCATCACTTGTATTTATGAAATGCCAATTGTATTCAGACAGATGGATGAATAGGTTTAATTTTTAGTTCCCAGCTGTGCAGTGCAGGTTTAAATCTGTACCTTCAGGCTAATAATTCAGTCTGGGTGCTGACAGGCACAGACAGATCCTTTGATTTTCACCCTGTTTCATTTCCCCCTGTTCATTTTCCAATTAACCAATCTGAAGTTCACCTACACTGTGGGACAAGGGTTGTAAATTATACCTGGCCTCTTGCAATATATCACAGAAAATGAACACTGAGAGCAGAGATTGATAATTCACCCATCATTACCACAAGACAAAGAATAAAACAGATACCAGATACCAAAATGTGACTTTTCTGAAAATAGCTCATCTCAGCTCATTTCTGATCTTAACACAAGCATATTGCAGGATGAAGTGACAGCAGCCAGTGGTTCTGTGCCAGGACAAAAAAATAAAAAATGAAAAATAAAAAACACTTCACAAATAAGGATGAAATTAGGCAAATTTGATCACCAAGACAGCAAGAACAGATATGAAGGCAGCTATTAAGAAAGTGAAAAAATCTGCATTTCAAAAAAGAAGCATCTAATCAGTGATGAGGCATGACCTACTTAACACTGTGAAGTGAGGGTCATTTCTTTGACACTGAGATTATCATCTGTATTATATTTTATCTACACATCCATTCAGCGGGGTCTTTGACCTTTCAGTGGTTTTCTTTTTTTTCTCTCTTTTTTTTTGCTTCTAGGTTTTCTGCATTGTGTTTTAGGATTACTGAACTCGTATTACACTACACACTATAATTCTAACCTAATAATATTAACCCTTACATACTGTTCATATTCTATGCCTTCACAGTATGGTTGGACAAGAATTCCCTCATAATAAGTGTCTATTCCAAAATTTGAACTACAGATCATTTTAGAATGTATAAATAGCCTTCTGACATTAAATGAATCGATAAATAATCCTCAATTAATGTTTCAGAGAGCGGGGAGAGTTTATTTTTTAGGTTTTAATAGACTCATTTTGGAGAAAAAAACATCTATCATACAATATCATGTCCTGTTTTACCTAAGACATGGTCCCCTTTCTTTCTCTCTCTGTCTGTGTGGGTGTGTGTGTTTGTAACTCTGCTTGTGTGTTTCAGAGGCGGAGTCTTTACCTGGCTCCCCTGCCTTTCCCTGTCCCTGCAGTTTGGTAATCACTCACCTGTGTGCAATCTGATGATTATTCACCTACTACTTAAGGTTGAAGATTTTCCTCAGTCAACACCAGATTGTGGCACCTACTGTGGTAGAGTAGTGTGGCCCCTTGTGTTCTGTAGTACCTTTGGCTCTGTGAGTTATTCTGTTTTTGCTTTGGACTCACCTGATTCACTCTCTGTGCAGATGCTTCCTCGTTGGTGCTTACCTGTGGAGAAAAAAGAAACCCGTGGAGGAAATCTGTTTGGATTCACCCCCAGATCAGGTTCGGTCTTTGACAAAAACATAATGCCCGTAATGAGTTAAATATATTTTATTAAAAAGGAAAATAGCAAAAACATTGTAGAACTGTTGGGATTTAATATATAATCATGTATAACCATTACAACCATTAACCACTGTCCTCACTGCCATATCAAAAAAATCCTAATAAATACCATTTATAATTATCAATATTAATTCAACACTAACTCTTGCATCCTCTTCTTTCGGCTGCTCCCTTTAGGGATCGCCACAGCAGATCATCTGCCTTCATCTCACCCCATCCCTGAGATCCTCCTCTGTCACACAAACCCTCTGCATGTCCTCTCTCATTACATCCATGAATCTTCTCTGTGGCCTTACTCTTTTCCTCCTGCCTGGCAGCTCCATCTTCAACATCCTTTGTCCAATATATCCACTATCCCACCTCTGCACATGTCCAAACCATCTCAGCCTTGCCTCTCTAACTTTGTCTGCAAACCGCTCAACCTGAGCTGTCCCTCTGATGTACTCATTTCTAATCCTGTTCCTCCTGGTCACTCCCAGTGAAAATCTGAGCATCTTCAGCTCTGCCACCTCCAGCTCCGCCTGCTGTCTTCTTATCAGCGCCACCGTCTCCAAACCACAAAACATGTAAAAATAGTATATGCATTCAGAGCAGTGGTCGGAAACCTTGAGTGTTTGAGACTTGCACATGTGTTTCCCACAGTCACTGAAATGGCAGCTAAGGTGACTTTATAATCTTATGACTCCCCCAACCATCCCTTTTGATCTGTTTTAATGTCAGTTAGCTCTCAGTTTAATGTCAGTTAGCTCAGAATAAATCTATGTTATCTTAGAATGATTGGATTCTAATTTGGTTATTTTTAGATTATTTTGTTGTAGTGGGGGTGCTTGTAGGTGCAAATGTAATGTATTGTATTTATGTAGCACTTTTCTAGTCTTACTGACCACTCAAAGCTCTTTTAAGTGCAAGTCATATTTTAATAATTTATAACATTTATTCAGCACTTTATTCTATAGATTTCAAGGACTTTATCTACCTCACATCCATAGCCAATTTAGAATCATCAATAAGCAAATATGCATGTCTTTGAACTGTGTGAGGAAGCTGGAGTACCCAGAGGAAACCCACTCAGGCCCAGGGTGGACATGCAAACTCCACACAGAAAGACCCCAGCCACAATTTGAACCAGGAACCTTCTTGCTGTGAGGTGACAGTGCTAACCACTCCACCACTATGCTGCCCTATTCCAGGTCTTGTGTCTGTATCAAAGCACCTTCTGACCTCTGTATTACCTCTGTTCCTTATGTGCACCATATATAGTCATATTTTGATTTGTGTATTTCAGATCACTTTAGGAAAAGTCATCAAATTTCAGGCTGAAAGAATGACATTTAGGGTGTTTTTACTGCTGTCAAATGTCAAAACAAGTCAAATTTGACAAACAGCATGTACAATGCCTTTCAAAAGTATTTATACCCCTTGAACCTTTCCACATTTTGTCACATTACAACCACAAACTTAAATGTATTTTATTGGGATTTTATATGATAGACCAACACAAAGTAATGTATAATTGTGAAGTGGAAGGAAAATGATACATGTTGTTCAAAGTTTTTTTACAAATAAAAATCTGAAAAGTGTGGCATGCATTAGTATTCAGCCCCCCTGAGTCAGTATTTTGTTGAACCACCTTTTGCTGCAATTACAACTGCAAGTCTTTTGGGGTATGCCTCTACCAGCTTTGCTCTTCTAGAGACTGCAATTTTTGCCCATTCTTCTTTGCAAAATAGCTCCAGTTCAGTCAGATTGGATTGAGAGCATCTGAACATCAATTTTCAAGTCTTGCCACAGATTCTCAATAGGATTTAGGTCTGGACTTTGACTGGGCCATTCTAACACATGAATATGCTTTGATCTAAACCATTCCATTGTAGCTCTGGCTGTATATTTAGGGTCGTTGTCCTGCTGGAAGGCGAACCTCTGCCCCAGTCTCAAGTCTTTTGCAGCTTCTAACAGGTTTTCTCCCAGGATTGCTCTGTATTTAGCTCCATCCATCTTCCCATCAACTCTGACCAGCTTCCCTGTCCCTGCTGAAGAAAAGCATCGCCACAACATGATGCTGCCACCACCATGTTTCCCAGTGAGGATGGTGTGTTTAGGTTGATTTGCAGTGTTAGGTTTCCACCACACATAGCGTTTTGCATGAAGACCAAAAAGTTCAATTTCTTTCTTATTTACAAGGTTACTTCACTTCTTTGAGTTTGCAGGCACTTGTTTATGCACAGCTCTCTTAAGGTCCCACCACACTATTTCAGTGGGGTTGAGGTCTGGCTGCTGTGCTGCACATTATTCTGCAGCATGACCCAATTTTGCCCAAGCTTAGCTGTCAGACAGATGGCCTCACATTTGACTCCAGAATACTTTGGTATACAGAGCATTTCATGGTCAACTCAATGACTGAAAAGTACCCCGTGGCTACAAAACAAGCCCAAGTCATCACCCCTCTGCCACTGTGCGTGACAGTTGGTATGAGGTATTTGTGCTGATATGCTGTGTTTTTTCGTTTTCACCAAATGTGGTGCTGTGCATTATGGCCAAAAATGTCCACTTTGGTCTTGTCTATCCAAAGGACATTGTTCTAGAAGTCTTCTGGTTTGTTCAGATGTAACTTTGCAATCCTCATCCATGCTGCCACATCCTTTTAAGATAGAAGAGGCTTTCTCCTGGCAACCCTTCCAAACAAGCCATACTTGTTCAGTCTTTTTCTAATTGTACTGTCATGAACTTTAACATTTGACATGCTAAATGAGACCTGTAGAATCTGAGATGTAGCTCTTAGGTTTTTAGAAATTTCTCTGAGCATTGCATTTTCTGACCTTGGGATGAATTTGCTAGGACGTCCACTCCTGGGAAGACTGTGGCATAGTGTTAACACATACCTAAATGATCCAGACCAGCAAACTGCCAAAACTTCTGCTGTTTTAGAGGTAGTCACACTTGCTGATGATCAATCAAATGCATTTGATTAGCAGCACCTGGCTCCTACTTAACCTCTTAATTCCTATGGATACACTAAGGGTGTATGCAATTTTTCACTGGACTGCATGGAGTCCTATGAAAACTTTGCACATGATTGTGTATACAGTTAAAATGTTGGAAGCTCATGTTAAACATTGCCTAAGTTTCAAATAGAGAAGTCAGGCTTCAGACTACTCTGTTTCACTGCTCATATTAGGGTATCCCTAATATGGTCATCTTGGCTATACAGCTCTGGCTCAAACCATCTCTTTACAAGGGGCAGCCAATTAGAAGAAAGGTGGCTTAAAGGGATGGGGAATGGAGCTAAAATTGCTGGTTTCAGACAGAGGATGGACTGAGGTTCTGCACCAAGGTCCGATATGAGATAAATAAGGATTATTTTGAGCTGCTGCTCTGCTAGAGTTCAGCTCAATCCATTTTAAAAGCAATTACATTGTTATTGTTTTAAATTTGTTCTTTTTCCCAACTGTCACAGTCTTATAAATCTGAACACAATCACATGCAAGCAGAGTTATTCATTACCCACACAGACGTAACTCTCACAACTTTGGTGAAAAGCTCTGTCACTTCTTGATAAAGCCAATTATCTAATGAAATAAGTAAAATCAATACAGGAACACACCGTCTGTCAACACTGGCTCTCTCCATGTGCATAAACTTACTGTAGTTGTCGCCTTGGCTGCCATCTGTCGAACAGCCTGTGAGGTGAGATGATGGAGGAAAAGCAGCAGAGAGGTTTCTAATGAGGCAGAAAAACAGTGATGGAGCAGAGGTCATGTGGAATGATCCTGAGGAAGGACACCAACAGCGTCCGCCATCTGGAGTCCATCGCTCTGTCTGCAGCTGCTCACCTGGAAAGCTCAGTCTGGCAGTGGAAATTCATGATCAAAGCTGCAGTGAGAGTCTACCTGCATTTAGTGACAGTGCATTTAATCCTGCATAACACCAAACCTGTAATTTCCTTTGGCAGCTACAGTACAGCACCCTGGCTTGTCTAAACAATGACAATGTGCTCCTTTTTTTTTTACATTGAGGCATTTTTTTTAAATGTATGTTATTTCTGTACAAATAATTATAACAAAGAGAGCCTGCATTTTCATTTTATATTTCTTATACAACAAAACAAAAATCTAGAAATGTATTTTTGTTTGTTGTCAGCATACAGAACAATTTCAAATATGACATTTTAAAAGTGAGTCGACAGCTCTACAAGGTTAGAGTTACAGCCTGTACAAAACATGGATACAACCATGCGGCGTCACCCATATGGTTTTGTACTTTGCATTTTGAAGCCTTAATGTTAGCATTTTGCCTGCTGATATGTTTTTTTTTTCTGGAGCCAGAGGTTGCCTTGTTTGGATGAGAGAGTGGAGTACTTATTTATCAACTGTACAGTCTATGGATGCAAGCTGCATTCATAGATTGTACAGGTAAAATGCATACTTATCTGCTAATTAGGTCTAAATAAGAGATTAATAAAATATTAAAATTTCATTCAGCAAACTAATTCCAGCATCCAGATTCACAACCTCCCTAAAATTGTTATGAAGTTGGCACATCCATGTTGCCTTTTTTTCCCCCAAGCTTCAGAGATTGCTGCTTGGTTAGAGCTTAGATAGAGCTTATTATTAACATACAGTCCGCTCTCATTCCCAGGGCACAGGTGGCATCTGACAAGAAGCCATATTACACTCCGGGATGACAATGCCTTATACTGAAACATAATATAAATTAGGGAGAAACTGCCTTCTTTACTACTGTAGTGCACTTTTTGAAGACAAATTTTCAAGCATTTATAATTTCTGAGAGACAGTCCTGCTTGCTCTCATCCTGAGCAAATAATGACAGATAAAGGCACTGGCAGACTGAAATTATTAATGTTCTTATCAATAATGATGATTAAAAAAGATTTTCTTAAAGGCATTTTTGCAAAATGCAACATTCTAACATTTCAACTCAAAGAAATCCACTGGGCTGATCAACTTAACCTGAGGCTCTTAACAGTTGAATGCTCCATTCATAATTTATCAATTTAAAGATATTTTTAATCACACTTGAAAAGTTTTCTGGTAAGATTTTGGATTCAAAATAGATTTTTTCGAGATCCTCCATGGACTGCATATATGTGAATTTCAAAAGTCAAAAACTGCCTTTTTGCTGATGGCCTAATCATATTTAAGCTAGGAAAGTCAATATGTTTCCACATTCAGGGGGAGTCAAACAGTTTTCATATTGTGAATTTCACTTTTTGAGTGTTCCACCCACATGAATTTTGGGAATCAAACTTGGTTCACGGGGGTTATACCATTCCTATCCAAATTACTGAAAAAAAGAACTTTTGTATTGAAACATTTAATTTGAAATCATTGGGATCTGGTCTTAGACCATTTCTAGTGTTAAAAGACATAATTCTAACTGTGCTGCTTTGTTCTTAGATTTAAATAAGGTGTTTAATGCAAATGATCACAATAATGCTGAATTATTTATATGCTTACCTCCATCTACACTTCAGTTTTGAACTGTATTTCATTGCGCTCTGAGGGTCATTGTAAGAAATGCCTTAAGGGCTCAACACGTAAGGACCTGCGTAAGGAGGTATGAGGGATAGCAGTATTGTAAATCACAAGACTAAACTGTCTCCTCTGTGGGAGCTTTTTTTTTTTTGTTTTTTTTGTTTTTTTTGTTTTCACTCACTGCTTAGTTTATAGATGAATACTAAGTGGTAAGATTTAGGAAAAGATCATGGTTTGGGTTAAAACATGTCTGTTTATGGCGTTAACCCATCTTAAAAAAATATCTGCCGAAGAAGTCGCATGGGCTGAATAAAACAACTATTTTTTTTCAAGGGAAACCCATTCACGAGTTTACATAAGTTTTAATTTTCACTCACACTTTATTTTTGCTTTATTGTTGTTTAGTTTCATTTCCACTGTCTTTGTTTAGGTTTAGACATAATAAATTCTTGATTAGGTGTAGGAAAAGATCACAGTTTGGACTGAAAACATGCCGCCAGCAGATGTGCTTCTCTTTTTACTGTCTTATGCTGATTATCTCTTGGAGGTTTATAAGTTAAAGTTCGACTTGGCTTGATTCTGCTTGATTCCACTGTTTGCTCTGGACATTTTAAATGTGTCTGATATCTGCAGTCTTAAAGCCTGAATTTTCGACTCAGTGCATCATCGTCCTGTGCACACAGCATCCATGCAAGAGACAGTGAAACTGCTCTCAGTGTGAAATTTGGCAGGGACTTATGGTAATCTATTTCAAAAGCATTTGTGGCAGTATTACATGATAGAGGCTTTGTGTGAGGGGGAAAAAAAACCTTGATGCAAGTTCAGTCAGAGACATTTATGTCAATGAATTTACCATTTATATCAAATGATTAGAGTTAGATTTGGCAGGAAAGCCTCTCCTCTTTGAACAAGGAATCAGAGCAGCAAAAAGGAATCTGCTGGTAGAGCTTATCTGCCTAAAACATAAAGGTAAAGCAACATCAGAAATAGACACGTGAAGACACAGCTCGGAAAGATAACTACACCTACATGTGGCTGCAACGAGAGAATTAGAAAATCAGTTTAGTATTAGTAAGGACAGAGCAGCAAGTTTCCATGGAAAAGCCACTTTTGACCCTTGTGTGCATGTGACTGGATGTTATATCAGGTGGCTGAAGAGGTGATGCATCAGTAAAGGCAAAAATGTTAAGATAGTTGATACAGATGCTCTCAAACTCAGACATGCATGCTTTTTTTTCTCCACTACTACTGCAACTCCCTTCTTTCAGGTATAAATGCAAAGTCGCTCTCACCTCCAACTGCTTCAAAATTCAGCAGCTCTTACTGGTTCTAGCAGTCAGCATCACATCACAACGAATCCTGTCTTTTCTCAATTGGCTTGCTGTATGTTTTAGAGTTGAATTTACTGATAATTGTTAAAGCAGATCTAGGTCTGGCTCCAAGCTACATAGCAGAAATGTTGACCCTGTATGAACCAGTTCACAGCCTTAGATCCACGTGACTTCTGGCTGTTCCAAAGGCAAGGCTTAAACCCAAGTCATCAGCAGTACTGAGCCTAACCCTAATTGATTTTTGAAAAATTGTTCTCCCAAGTCTTCACAAACAGGACAAAAAAACAATCATTCCAACTGACACACATCAAAAAACATTTAAATTTTTTCTAGAAAAAGTCATTTTTGCTTTTCTCAGGAACACGGGATTAGGGTTGGGGTCATCACCAATGATGACTTGGGCTTCATAAGATTAAATCATAAGGCACCGCCACCAGGGCTGGTTCAATTTCGTATTCTGCTTTCGGTTGTCTGTCAAAGCAATTTTGAAACTCTGTTTTAAAAGAGTTTGTGCTATTTAAATAAAGTTATTATTAAAGTTATCAGTACAGTTCTATTTTCAGTGCTCAAACTTACTGCTTGACATTCTGAGGAGAGCTCAGGAGGAGTCACATGAGGATCTCAGTGATCAGTGTTGTATTGCAACAGAACACAGGCATTTTGGCTGCATCGGACCATAACCTTCCTTGGTATTTTACGATGCAAATGATGAAAGGTATGCTCTTAAACCACGGTTGCATGAAATGAATAGCAATGTTAAATAAAAGGACTACCAAACAAAATTTTTTTTTCTTTTTTGCATTTTTTTCTACATTACCATGGCTATACCATTTCACACTGTGGAATGCACATTTCCGAAAATGAAAGACAATTAACAGTTCGGGGAGGCTGTGAGTTATGTGGTAGCGCAGGTTGTGCAGTACTAGCGGGGTTGGTGCTATATCAGTGCAGACCATTTACCATTTAAGGTAATTTCATCTGATAAATTATTCATGTATTTCCTGCTCTTGCCCTCTTGGAGCTTTATTGATATGCTGCAGATATGTTTTATTTATAATGTGGGTGTGTGTTGTTTTTAAATTGGCGTTTGCCCGTGTAAAACTGCAAGAATCTCCTTGCATAAACAGATGCACTTGACACACAGGGTATACAAATATGTCTTCAGCCTACTACCAGATGACAACTGTGCGTGTATGTTTTTTTTGTGTGTGTGTGTGTCTGTGTCTTCACTCAACCACACATCCCTCCTGTGGTGTCTTATCCGACCAGCAAGATGATTTGAAACAAGCTATAAACAAACACAGCTTCATTACCAGCAGCAGTCCGACTTGGCCTGAAGCCTCCTCCAGCATGGCCAGCTCTTTATGTTGCTGACATAAACAATGATTCTGTTCAACACAGGCGAGGGGCTTTTGGTTTGCATTTTTGTTGGGGGTGGATCTAGCTTAAGACTCTCACTGGCAACTTTCCAAGAAGACAACAGTGCGTAAATTGGAATAGAAATTGTTCTTACAGATCACTTATTCACACATTATGACTGCAAGTTAGGAAAATGGGTGAAATAAATAAATCGGGATGTTAGAAAACTTTCTAATTGTGCTTTTACAGGCAGTAAAAAGAAAGCCAGAGCTAATTTGGAAAGCAGTGATCTTTAATTCAACAGAGCCATCTGGGAATATCACACTCAATGTGTTAGGATCAATAACTTTTCCACTTACATTTGAAAGGTTATTATGAACTCCTGCTCAAATTCCACCTGGCGACAGGACCAAAACATAAGGTCTCTCACCTTCAATTTTCGGTTTGAAAATTCTATTGCTGGGGAAAAAACAAAAGAAAAAACATAACAGAAGAAGTGTTTATATTCTGAAATGGACATCAGTGACAATGGGCATTTCTATTCAATTCATTTCTACAGCACTGTGCAAAAGTCTTGAGCCACCCCTCATTTCTTTATATTTTGCTAGGAAAATGGGAAACAGGTGGCGCACTGAAACAAGTGCAGACATACACTGAAACACAGTATATGAGGCAAAAGCAAAGTTGGTACAATTCTAGTAAACTTGAAAGTCGATATTTGGTATGTCACCACTCTTTGCTCTCAGTGCTCCCTGTCTCGTCTTCAGCTGGTGCAAAATGCTGCTGCACGCCTTTTAACTGGAACAATGAAGAGAGAGCACATTACTCCTGTTTTATCCTCACTGCACTGGCTGCCTGTCCATTTCAGAGTTCATTTAAAAATTCTTTTATCTGTTTTTAAGTCCTTAAATGGTCTTGCTCCGCCCTACCTCTCTGAGCTGCTACATTTGCACTCCCCTTCCCGGTCGCTCAGATCAGCTGACCAGCTGCTATTGGACATACTGAGCACACAGCGGAGGCTCAGGGGGAACAGGGCTTTTCCCAAATGGTGGAATTCATTGCCGTTACACATTAGACAGGCCTCCTCACTGGCCATTTTTAAATCCGCAAAGATACGCAAAATACAGCAAAGACCTCTTTCTTAAGGACAGGACTTTCAGATGCTGTTCATCTGCTGAAGGTAGTTTTTTAGGCCTGACACTGCTTCTTTTGTCCTCCACTTGTCCAGTTTCCTCAAATTTGTAAGGGCACACTGCACACCATGCTGAGATTTCCCAAGTTTTTGGCAAATAGCTCTTCGGGAATCACTTTGTTGATACAAAAATACTATTTTATGCCTGTCAAACTGTTATCTTTGTATTTTTTTTGTAGATTCAACTAAATAAATGGGAACAAATCATAAAGATACAATTTAAAATTGGCTCTTTGTTAAGTTGTCTGTTGTGTGTAGACACAACACTGGTTCATCCTTTGAGATAGGGGCCTTTTTTGTGCTTGAATGATTCATAGCTGAGTGTTAAGTGGCTTAACAAACAAACAGAAAACATTCCTCCCGAAAATGGTCAGGTACAAGGACTGGACTGAAAATGAGTGAAAAAGCAGCCAATGTCCAAAGAAAAACTTTGAAAGACCTTCAAATAGCCTGAAGACCACTTTAAAAAATGACAAAGTCTGGGTCCTTAGAAGCAAAATATAAAGAAATAAGGGGTGGCTCAAGACTTTTGCACAGTACTCTATGTTGTTCTGTGTTTAGTACCTCATGCGTCAGTAGCAGTGCACCAGTTGTTAGCAGGACAGCTAATACAGCACTGAGGTAGGTAAGAGCAAGGCTGAGCAGTATGGAGTATTTCATGCCTGCTATCCAAACCAAGCTTTTCTTTGTATGTCTAAAGATGTATTTGACTTAACAGCAAACTGTGGTCAAATGAGATTCACAACTGAAAAGCTCAATCGACAATCCTATCTATGTGAGTGATGCAAGATGACCTAAAATATGCACAAGTAAACAATGGATGAAGTGTTCTGGTAGTTTCATTAAGAGATAATCAGTTTTGCCAATCAATTCCTAATGTACAGTTTTAATTTCAGCATCAGATATTACAGGATACAAGATCCTCAGTATGACAGTTAGAGCTTCATACCTTGTGGAGATTGCCAAATTGTTATGTTGTATATGAATGCGAGTATGCCTATTTATCTAAGTATTTTTCATTTCTCTTACCTCCGTGTCCTGCCGGGAGTCAACCAGTGGGATTACTCAGTTTTGTCACTTTATAAAATGTCCAGCCCATTATTTCTTTTTTTTTTATAGGCCTACCACTCAGTGTGGGAGAGACACCAGCAAGGAAGCAGACTGAATTTGAGTCCTCCACATCATCAACATCTCGGCCTACCTTAGGCAGTTTTCCCTCCTTGTAAGTAGCAGTTGGATACCTGCCTTTATATTGTACCTTGATTTTTTTTAACTGTGTTTCTTTTGGTGGAAATGTAGGGAACACTTCCTTGTTTTGGTTTTACATCACAGAAAAATTAAAACCTAGTTTGTTTGTTTGTTTGTTTCAATTAATTAACTTTACTAATACCCAGTTTGCTTCAGTGGAATGGATTTCCTTGGTTACTTATAAATGGATTGAAATGCATGAATCCTTTGTGGGGTTTGATTTTGACATTTTTGATGCAAAATGTCAACAGCTGATTTTCAAAAAACTCAAAATATTACCTCATATGATATTTACTTTGTTGTAGCTGTTCAAGGAATGTGCAGTACAAGCTCCTGATCCACAAAGTGCCTGTCAGTTTTTCCAGAATCTCTAAATATAATAAAATTAATATGTTTTTAATCTGAAAATAACTGTCTCTTTTGAGTGAGCAGTATCCATAGACCTTTAAGGATTAGCCTGTAGTAAATTGTATTGAGCAATATCTTTTTTTTTTTTAGTTGAGGCTACACTCACTTCCACAGTCATGTTGTTTTAGGGCAGTATGAATTTCAGAGGACTTACTTTTTTTTTTTTTTTACTGTCAGCGAAACAAAATGGTGTCACTCCGATTCTCGACATTGGCACCTGACCAGCCTTCTTCCTGCGAGCTTGCCAGGGAGGTATCAAAGTGAATTTTGCAGGAGCAAATGCTTATCATTTGGATGGGCCTGAGCGTCAAAAATGCAATTTGTAACATCAAAAGAATATCTAAATGTGTCCTATTCTGCAAAGGGAAACATTCTGTTCATCATCCCATTACTTAGGATTCTGGATGTCTGGCACAGAGCTCAAAGAGGGATAAAGTAAACACACACACACACACATCAAAAAGAGGCTGACATGCATGCAGAATCAAACAATAACACAGACATGTGGCTCGTTCATCAGTGGGGAATGGTGACATTTTTTGATGCAAGACATGAATGGCATGCATGATTCATGAGAACAAGCTACTGTTAAAGCTGCATCAATTTATTTATGGCCACCAGGGGGCAGAGAAACTCCAAAACAAGCAACAACACACTGGCCTGACATGTTAAGACCTTATAAAGTTGGTAGGGGTGACACGTTAGCAGACAATTGCTAATTTTAGTAGACCCAGGGCCATTAATCTGGAGTCATGTTTCCAGCAATCTGATAAATGCACATCCAATATTCCATCTCCTTTAGGCTTCAATTTGATCTCCACCAAGTTTTCACTGGTCCACTGGGCACAGACTATATAAAAATCATGGATGTAGCTTCCAGGTCTGAGTTAGACCTTAAACTTGCAAAACAAAATCCGGTTGTATAATAGTAAAGGAAAATGACCCTTCAGCTCCCTTGATTTGTCACATTTTCCTGATTAGTTCATGATCTCAATGGCTGTTTTACATCTAAGTAAATACAATGGTCATTTTGTACTTTATGGTCTCCATTTGAGTAAAAAAACAAAAAACAAAACAAGATAAAGCATGGTATACTCTTGGAGGGGCTTACTTTGGGGTTCTGAAACCAGTTCAGTTCCATAACCCAATGGCAAAAATGCTCAGCTCAAGGTTCCCGGGACTTCAGCGACCAATAGATAACAGATATCCCATGTTCCTGACCAAAATTGTCTGGCTCTTTAGCTCCAACATTCCTTATCAGACAGTTGATATTTTTTGGACTTCGGTTTGATTCTGTGCAGTGGGCTTATTTGCTGCAACTCCCTGCTGCCACTGGAGGTTGATAAAAGTGCTGGAACTGAATGCAAAGCAAATGTGCCGTAAAAACTAAACAATTAAAATAAATAGGTCAATAGCTCTGTAGAGCTGCAACCTTAATAAATCTCTGGGAGTTCATCACTTTGAGCAGCCTCCTCCACATTACACATTGATTGCCTATCTAAAAAAAATGTACTCTTATTATATGGGATTTCAAAACAATTTCATGGTCAGAATTGTAGGATAATGAGCAAAAAGCATTTGTTAAGCAGAGCAAAAATGTGTAAATCGTATCAGCATGTGAAACTGTGGAAACACATTGTACATTATAAGTAAAAGCAGTATAAGTAAGAGTACAAACTTCCCTTCCTAGTAAAGTTTCAACTCTTGCTGAAACTCACATCAGCTCTAGAAAATTGATTTCATGGACATTACAGGGGGAGCTGCTAGACAGAAAATTGCCCAGTCTTTGCAAAGACATTTGTGGTAAATGCAGTCATTGACTTGATAGGATCCCATGATTATTGTCAAGTGGGAATTGCTCTGTCCCAATACTGCATGCACCCTCTCCCATTAGGTACTCCATGCTGGACTGAACTGATGTCACTGGCTGGAGACAAATGGTCAAATTCCATTTTCAGCCTGAGTAACGTCACTTTAATGGATACATCTAATTTCTTCCAGCCTTGAATCCATTTGTTTTCAAGTTGAGTGCATTCAAGGCTTTTAAATCTTAAGCTCACGGGCAGTGCTTCAGGCAACAACTGCGCTCATAATAACAAATTAAATTTTCATTAGGAGAAGCTAATTTCAAGTGGGGAAAATTTCTCTGACAAGTTGGATTGTTTTAGGACATTAAATGGAAATAGGACAAGCATATTAAAACACCAGGCTGTTTGCACTCACCATCATATACAAATGTTACAGTAATACAAGTGATGTGTTTGTCCATGCATATTTACTTGATCTTGCTTTCTCATACTAACACACCTAATGTAATCAGTAAAATGTTTAATACTGTATCAGTATGTCATCTTCATGGAGTGATTATTGCACAACCAAATTCAAAGGGAGTTTGGAAAAACAACAAAGTTTAATTTCCAGTGGAACAGTGGGTGTTATACTGTGATTGGTTAGAGCAGCATGATATCCAGAGGGAGTCTAACAGCACTGTGATGCTGTAGTAGTCACTTTGGTTACACTACCAAACATGCTGATGTTTAATAAGTTCAGCATTTTAGCTTAGCATGTTTGCAATTGCTAATTTTTATCTGAATGGTGCTACATGAAAGGTTAAGGAATTGCTCCAGCTATCAGAATGCATATTGAGGGGGTAATGAGCCTCTGCACCAAGTTTTATGGCAATCCATCCAAGAATTTGAGACACTTCACTTAGTATCACCAAAGTCAGTTGATGTAATCATCTTTGGAAAATAAATGTATGTACAAAAGTTTATGACAATCTATCCAATAGTTTTTTAAATATTTCAGTCTTGACAAAAGAGGTGGACCAATCAATAAACCCAAGATACCACCCCCCAAAAAATGGCAAAAAACATAAGTAGTTAAAGCCTCAGTCACACAGGCCTAGAGACTGGTTTGCGACCCCCCCCCCAGCAATCTCTGGTTGCTAGGGAAAAATTTGTATTCCAATAGGTTGGCGAGTGGTCACAAAGAAGGTGCTGCACCAAAAACCTCCTTGTGATTGCTTTGGTCACTAGCATATTGCTGCAGTTACCAACAGTTTGCAGGGAAGATGCCGACTTGTCTGCAAACAGACAAACCTGGAAAGCTGCCAACTACAAGGCAGTTGAGAAACAAACTACTTGCTAAGTGGTCGGGAAACTGACGAGTGCAACGCAAACCGGAAAGGGAGACCGTTCACCTTCAAAGTAAAAGTTGTGCCTTTTCAAACATATTGGTTTCAGCAGTAGCTGGCGAATGTTTGCAGAGAAGTTGGCATCTTCCATACAAACTATGGGCAACTGAGGCAATCTGCTAGCAACCAAGGCAACCGCAAGGAGGTTTTTGGTTTAACACTGTAAAGCTCTTTGCGACCAATTTCAACTACCAACAGCAAGCAACCTCCCACAAACACTCGCCAACCACTCGGGGAATACACATTTTTACCCTAGCGACCGGTAGTTACCAGGAGGTCAGTGGCCTGTCTTTAGGCTTGTGTGACTGGGGCTTAGCAATTGATTTCACAGAGACTGCCAGCAACCTCCATTAACCACTCATAACCGGTCAGCGAATACTCATTTTTCCCTAGCAACCAGTAATTGCCAGGCAGTCACCAGCTGGTCTCTAGGCCTGTGTGACTGGGGCCAAAGGTAACTTAGTGAGTCCCTGTTCATATAATGGTCAGCCATCTTAATAAAAAACCTTCAGTTCAGTGGGGCTTTATCATTATGGTTTTATGAAAAAATGACCAACATTAATACCACTATAATTCAATTCCAGCCTCACTGTAGATGCTGGAACATACTTTGCACTTTTTTCAGTCGGGACCCTAGAACCAAGATCTCTGCCAAAGAATCTCAGTGGTTCCAGTTCCTCTGCATGAGGAACGAAGGTCGACAGAGTCTGTGACCTGACTGAATCTATTCTTAAAACAAACCTAAAATACACGTTTTTGACTTTCCATGTTTTTCTTTAGTTCCCCTTTAACTGTCTTCAATTTCCTCAAATTTCCTTCAAGAATCTCTTTGCCTTTTCCTACACTATACTGATTTTTATACACTGAACTGTATTTTTATCTGTTGTTATTTTGAACCTGAGGACTTCATGACTTATTTTGCTGCCCTTGTAAAACATTTTGAAATATAGTGTTGAAAAAAATGCCTTTTTAAGATTATTACTACAGTACTTCATAATTGTTTGTGTTCTGTGTTCAAGTTATTTCTCTGAGGAGATTTTGACTTTATCATATTGGTCTCTAAGCTTGGCACATCCACAGCAAATCTCAGCCAAGTGTTTTGCTGCCAAAAATAAAAGTTTGCTGGTGAACAAAGAACAAAGCAACCTAACAGGCTAACAAGCTTGGCTCTTTTCAACTGGCGAGAGAGGTTTCCAGCATCTAACCCAACAACCCTACAGCAATGCCTTAAATAACGTAAGTTATCACAAAGTCTTTGTGTCATAGTAGGTTAAGCCTCCTACAATTTTTGCAGTACAGTCTGGGACAGGCCTGGAGTAAATCAAATTACATCAAAGATATTACTGAAAGTTTCAAGGTTATGGCAAGTGGCACAGCCTCAGGCTTTAAACACCTCAAAACACCTCAAACAAGAAACTGGTGGGTGATCAGAGATGCTACTGCATATGTTCTGCAAAGCAAGTTTATTCATGGAGTTTGTTCAACCATACAGACTTATTCAGAAGCTTACACTGCTCAGGCAGTTTAAAGCAGTACATTCTCACTCCCAGCTCACTACATATTGGTCATATTGTAACACAAGTTTAGTGTTGAGTTCTTACACGATGAAGAACAAAAACCAACTAAAGTCTACATCAGGAGGTGGTCTGAGTGGTGAATGGCACGATCACATGACCACCCACACTTTTGCCAGCAGTCTCATGGCGTCTTTGTTTAGGCATCAAAGGAATACTGTACTCTATCAGACTGCACTGCATGTTGAAAAATGAAGCTAAAGGGGTACCCAGTGCTCACAATGTGGTGCCTCGCGGTCCTCATGACAGATCAGCGTGTGATGTCTTGAAGTGACAGCAGGCTGTACTGTGAGCTTGGTGATATAAATTAGGATCACAGATGATGAGAAGTAACCCAAACCCTGTATTTTGAAGAAAAAAAAGGACTTTGTAAACAAGATAAATGACCCTCTAAGCCTATACTATCACAATAAATTTGGGTGGAAGGACATCCAAAACATTTGACCCAAGTCATACAGTTTAAAGGCAATGCTACCAAATACTAAGGACATGCATGTAAACTTCTGACTTTGAAGAAAGTAATGAAAAATTCTCTAATAAATTCTCTCTCTCATTATTCTGGCATTTAGCAAATAGAAATAATTTATTTTTTTTTTTTTTGGTGTTGATTACCTTGGCCTTGGGAGAACAATTTTAAAAAGCCAAAATTTACAGCTTCAGATAAAAATTTGTATTAAATAAAATCATGAGTCCTACGTATGACCGCATGGTAGTTTTCCACTGTTTGAAATGGATAAAACAGTTGCTGGTATTTTTCACCAACAAATCAATGCTGTAGGAAGAAAAAAAAAGTTGCCCTCTCATCTCCGTCCTACTGGGTGACTGGTTCTACTGTCATCACATCCAGCTGCACTCACACTCTCACTGTTCTGTATCGGTGAGACAGTCAATTAAAATAGGTTTCCATAGAAATATTCTCTAGCAATATCAAGATACCGACCACATGAAATGATACCAACAATGGAATGATCCCGAGGGAGAAAATTTGGCTCCCTCTCAGCTATTTACAAAAAAAGAGAGCAATTTAAATCCAGGCACTCAAACCTCATTCCATGAGTACTCCTCTGGTGTGGACAAGAGTAGGATAGGCTTGTTGTAACGTGCAGTCTATTACTCCATAAGCTGAGCGTGATGCTGAGAAGATACTCACACATGGACTCAGTATATAGGCATAATAAAATATTAAATTCATCTTTTTTGGAGTATTACACTTTCATAAAGGCATACAAAGTCACATCAAATGCATACAGATACTGCATTTGCAACAACAAAGTTGCATACAGTATCTGCATTTGCATACAGATACTGCAAATGCAGTATCTGTATGCATTTGCTCCTGATCAGGTGACCTGGAGCAGCAGCAGTGCCATACTTTTTCATGCTTCTGAAGATGCCTTTTGCAGCTTCAGAAGTAACATTAACTGGCTTCACTGTATTACTGGGCAAACTAAAGCTTTTACTACAAGAAGGTCTGCACATTAACTAAAGGATTTGACCTGAATACAGCCACCAAGGTCCCTGATGGCCGGTGCCTGCCGCTGTGACGCTGCCACGGCCATGATTTTCCATTAGTGCGTGACAGCGCGGTCATTTATAGCCCCAAAGCTCTGTGGAGAAGCAGGTTACCGGTAATTATTCAGTTGAACAGAGCAGGTCTGTCACACCTCTCCCGGCTCCCTGGTCTCAAGGAATCGGAAGGCAGGAGAAGTGTTTGGATATTAGTCACATCAGCATCAAGCATCTCCCCTGAGACGGAAAGAAAAGCAGTATTAATGCTCAGGGATTACATACTCTCTGTAGGCATTTAATTCTACTCCAGACTCACAGCCTGTGCTTATGTGATAACCAGTCAGACTTTATCTCCCACTCCATATGTTTGACTAAAATCTCCATTAAACTAGTTCACTCTGCAGTAAGCAGCTCTTTATTCCAACTTATTTTGGGGACACCTTTTCAGTAGCACTCTAATAAAAGCTTGATTAAAGGAGCTTTTTTTGTGTTTGATTCATGACAGGATGCAATTTACTTTTCATTTGAATTCACTTTTCAGACTCATATCTGTCGCTTCTTTCAGATTGTCACATCTCACTTTCAAAAGGACTAGCTGCACCTTGCTGGCTGATATCAGCAGCAGAGCGGCAGAGTAGTAGCTTTTAACAAAATAATGTGAAAACAGGTGGAAGCACAATGACCATTTTAACGGAGCATACAGCATAATTTTGTCATGGTCCTGGCAGGCCGTTCCTGTTTCGCTTCGTCTGTTTCTCTCCCTCTCTCTTCTTTGGCTTTCTCTTTTACTCTCAGGTAGAGTTGGGGCAGGCTTGGTGATAATCCCGCCCCAAGGCGGGGCGCTTCCTGCCTTCAGGCCAGACAGCACACCTGCTTCTCATTAGCTCATTACCTCCTGTGGATAAAAGACCTGCTGAAACTGCCACTCTTCAGCAGATTGTTGTCACCATAGTGGTGGTAATTTGGCACTGCAACTCATGAGTAGCTTTCATCCGTGCTTTCAGTTACCTGACTTTGCTCTCTCGTCTTCACTCCTAGGGCCAGATTTACTAATGCGTTGCGCCAGCGCAAACTTCTTTTTGCATTAAAGAAAGCACTGTCGGTATTTACAAAGAGAGCGCAGTGACAAGATTGCATGTAAGAGGTGGGAACTTGGAGATTTTTGCGACTGACCCTGTTGCGTATGCATTTCTGGGAGTTCCTTCAGGGTTCATTTCTGGGAGGAGAATATTTAAATCAAGTGCACAAACTGAATTACTAACTTTTGTGACACGCAGTTTACTGCTAATTGTGTTGATATTTAATGCAGAAAAAAAAAGCATGTCTTATTTTTTGCACTAAATTGCCCGGCTGTTGGCAGATTGGGCATGTCATATTGGAATGAACTGACTGTGCCTGTGTTCAGAAAACAGCGCAACTTTTGTAAAAACTAACCACATCTATCAGCGCTATTTGGGGATTGCGCTCACACGCGATTTACTTACCCCGTTTAGTAAATCTGGCCCCTAGTGCTCTATTGGTGTGTGCTCCGGCTGGACTCCTGTCACTTGCAAAACTCACCTGTTGTTCACCTGGAAAGGAAAGATTTCCCTGCAAAACTCAAGCTGGTCTATTTTCCTCACCTGCCTTCCTGCCCACTCTCTACCAACACCACTTTCCGGAACCTTCGCCTGCCTCCCCCCGCCTGCAAAGTTCAAAGAAACATGAGTAAGGATTCAAACCAATTTTGCACTCATTCTGACAATATACTCAGCTGCAGTCAAACTTGCTTTTCTTCTCCTCTCTGGCAGTTCCCTGGTGTTTCCCTGATTGGTTCCTGTGCCGAAAGACTGCCTGAATTAACTTACCTGCTTCCTTACCTGAGAATTCCTGTTGTACTAAAAGCTTTTGAGTCCGCTCATTCCTGTAATTATGACAAATACGAAGACAAGTTTTTAACATTGAGGGGTGCCAGTCATGAGCACCCTTTACTGACTTATGCAAGAAAACATTTCATTAGAACACAGTCTTATGCTGCCCTAGAAAGAAGATGTTCTCATTAAAAGCAAAGCAAATCCTCATGAATACGTTTAGCTTTCATCACCCTTCCATTATACTGTATTTTATTTTTTCCTGACAATCCACTGAAAAGGTGTGAAATAATTTTAAAAAATGCTAAATGGTCTGAACTATTTAAAAATAACTTGGCCTCATTTAGAATTTACAGTTCTAAAGGCTTAAAAGTGAACAGCCAGGAATGAATCACAAATATAGCAATACAAAGTGTTTAAACAGAATCTGTTTCATATGTTTACTGAGCTTCACATCATTAAGTTAAGGAGTGAATTCTGTTGCAATGGTGCATATTGAAGAAAGCATTCAGTTGAAAGGCAGGCTTATTCATCAAAAAGGCTGCCCTGGCCCCTCCTTTGTGTTTCAAATCCATTTTCTTATCCATCAAACCAAAGCATTTTCAGTCCATTTTCCTCATGTAACCAGCATAATTATCATCATTGTTCATAATGTTTTATTCAGGATCTAGACTAATTATACATACAGAGTGCAGCTGTATAATTTTTATTATTAGACCATGCTGACATTATAGTATTTAACCTGTATAACATTTTTATTGGAAGGTGAAGTATAGAGATGAAAAAGAAACAGGAAGTGACCGTTCACATGACAAAGGTGTCTTTCTTCACAGCATTTATTCTTCCTGAGATTAAATGAGAACTTGCTAAAGTTGATGTTCACATGTTGAAGTAGAGATTTCCCAGCACAAAACAGAAAAAAAGAAAAGAACAAAACTATCACTTATGGGACGAAAGGTGAGAATTTTCAGGTCAAGTGGTTTAAGGACACAGCCACTTAAAGCCACAAATGCATTCAAATAATGTGTTATTTCAAATCTCAACTGTATCAGAGGATCTGATATTTCAACAGTGGGCAGAAAGAATAATAATTCTGCTTTGGTTTTGCTCAGTAGTGCTCACTGTAAAGTAAGATGCAGAATTTTCTTTTGATCATTACCTGT
Source organism: Paratilapia polleni (assembly GCA_015106735.1). Taxonomy (NCBI): domain Eukaryota; kingdom Metazoa; phylum Chordata; class Actinopteri; order Cichliformes; family Cichlidae; genus Paratilapia; species Paratilapia polleni. Next base: position 9,879 of record VUQI01039469.1, on the reverse strand, counting down.
CACGAAATATATAAAAGTCTGTCTTATAATGCTAACATGCTAAAAAAAAAAAAAGAGAGGTTACCATCATAGTGAAGCATAATACAATTGGTTGACATTCAAATCAGCACTAGAGACTTTAGTTTTGCAGGTTTCAATAAAGGTTTCAATAAAAAAAAAAAAACCTGGGAATCCATCCATCTGTCCTCAAAGATTATTTCAAATGTTCCTTTCCTCAGCAACAGTTCATTCTGATTCCAAGGTGCCCCTAGGCCAGCCGAAATATGTAATCTCCCCAGTGAGCTCTCAGTTTACCTTTGGGTCTCTTCCCAGTTAGATGTACCCAGAAAACTCACAAAGAAAAGCACCCATGAGGCATCCAAATCAGATGCCCAAACTACCTCAGCTGGCCCATATGCACCTGCAAGAGATTAGTACTACTAAGGCTGAGCCCTGAAACCCTCTGGAAGAAACTCATTTCAGCCCCCTATCTGTGATCTCTTGTGGTCACTACCCATAGATCATGAGCATGTGGTGAGGTGAGGTTTGGTAGGTAGCTTGACTTTGATGAAGGCAAGCAATTCGATTTAGCAAACGTCCAGTGCAACTCCACACTACTGCTCAAGCTGCACAAATCTGCCCATCCCTCCATCTTACGCTCCACTATAACGTCACACATGAACAAGATCCCAGTACATGCAAGTTCAACCCTGGCCCTGATAGACTAGTGACCTTCCCAGGGTGTACCCCACCTTTTACCCAGTGACAGCCTGGATAAGCTCCAGCCCTCGGATAAGAATTGGATAAACTGAATTGGGCAACAACTCTCTCACCAAGTCAGTATAAAAAATAACTTATTGCAATTCATCCTGAAGGAGGTAATACATTTGTGCCATTAATCTAGTAAACTGATAAAACTGACTGACTGATAGGGCTACATGAAAACTTAGTGGATCGGAGTCACTGCTCGCTTTTGTCTTTGGTTTATTGTATTCCTAATTGTCAGGTTATCTTGTCAAGTTTTTTCTCAGTTCCAAAACTTTGCTGTTTAAAACAGTATAAAGCATCTGTTTTGTTTGCCACGTTCCTTTGCAGTTTGGAAGGAGCTGTTTGTGTTAAATGAAAAAGCCCTGACTATTGTTACACTGCAAAAGCATTTCTGCACCACTTTAACAAAAATAAATTAACATGCATTTATTTTTCTTGGTCAATAAAGTAGCAGCAGTTCTGAAACAATTCTTTTTCTTTATGAGAAAAACAGACTCACACATTGTTCTCTCCGCGACTTTGTAGACGGACTAGCGTGTTGCTGTAAATCATGATGAGTAACACCCCGACGCTTCTCACTTTTCTCCATTAGTTTTTGAATGACTGCCTCTGGTCCACTTGTACCAAATCAAAAGGCCCTGACAAGGACAGCTGCCAGAGGGCTTCGTGTGATTTGCAGCAATGCCATTTCCTTCTGGCAGCGAATACCGATTGCAAACCATGACAGAGATTAAGCTACAATTCGTCTTTAAATTACAGTAATTAAACTGTCAGAGCTCAGAGCTGCAATATTTCAACTGTGGAAACATGCAATTCATCAATGCTGCATTATGAGTTCACTTTAAACATCTTTAGGGTGACATCTGGAACAAAACAGGCTCCATTAAAACAACACAAATTTAATGAAGCTGCATTGTGTGCACAGCATTTGTGTGTCTGTGTATGCAACTTCAGGCATTTTTTTTCCCAAAGAAAACAAAATGACATAAGATGGCACGTTTTGAATATTAAGATAAGAATCTTTGGAAGTTTTAGCCGAAGAAACACGTCAGTTGAGGTCCTTTAAAATCACAAATATGATACCGCAGATGTTGAATGTAAATGTAAAGTAAACTAGATTGCATTCATTCACTGCAGCCCTCTTTGTCTAAGACTATCAGCCAAATGTGTGGAGTATAAATATCACAATATCCAAATAAAGCCATGCCTGCTGTCGCAACACGCCAGAGGAGAACAAGGAGCAGCCCCAAGGCAGCAGCTGGCACACATCTGCTTATGGACCACTTATAAATTATTAAGGAAAATGTCAGTCAGCCAGCTGCTGTTGCAGCTGGTGGGTCAAATGCTCTGGAGCAGCATCCACCATGTCGATACTGGTGGGTGTGACACTATGGTTTTGGGCTTTTATACACAGAGACACATTAGATACAATGTTTGAATTTGTAAATTATTTTGTTCCAGTGCCACTTAGCTATAGAGAAAATGTCTTTCCAACTGAGAGTGCATGTATACATGCCATACTGATATGTCTGTAAATGAAGGACTCTGGTAGGTGAAATAATGGGGACCCAACAAACATAAAGTACATGAGAACAAGAGGCAACAGGCACACATGCACATACAAAGTGCAGAATTGTGCTGCTGAAACCACAATCAACTCGCTCTGACCATAGACAGTATAAAACACGGAAGGAGGCACCTTGACATCAACCACTGGTTTTAGACTCTGCAGCTTGTTGGGCACTGCCATGTTAATTCTTTGCACTCCACTCTCTCAATATGTTAACTTCTTGTTCCAGAGTTATCAGCTAACGCTAGTTAGCTTGGTTAGTAGTGCATCCATAAACTGTGGATGTGCAGTGCACAGACATATCTGCTAATTAGTGTAAGTAACAGACTAAATACTCAAAGGTCACTCACCAAAGCTCAAGCACAAAGGTCTTCGTTGGTCTGAACCCCACAGCAAGTCATAATTTTAGTCAGATAATGCATTAGAATGCAGGTCCAGTTTAATGGCTCAAAATAGTGGAGAGGAAGCCTAGCCAAAGCTGATTGACTGTGTCGCTAACTCCAGTATGCAGATAAATGAGTTATAAGATAATTCACTCCATGCAATGTTGTTATGAAGGGAGAAACTATCCATAGATGCCCAAACCGTTTTTATGTATTTTAACATACTATTTCAGTGCTGTAAAATTGGCCATTTTCACATGGGAGTCTATGGGGATTGATTCCCTTTTGGAGCCAGCCTCAAGTGGCACCTAGGGGAACTCTGTTTTTTGGCAGTTCTGCATTGGCTTCATTTTTCAGCTCCGGAGTTGCACCTTGGGTCTGACAAGGCACGTTTTGAATGGGAAATTTAGACTTTCTAATAAATGGAGGACTTACTGTATGCATGCATGAAGTCTGATGTTTAGGTGAGCTTTCCTCATATTTTGACTCAAAGTTTTTTTCTCTTACCCTTTGAGTTGTGCAGTTACAAGTGAGTCAAAATTAAATGAATCGATAAGTGGGGAAAAAAGCAAAATCAAGGGCAAATGTCCAAACAGGATGTGATCCACAGTCTCCTGTCTGATAAACCTGCTTATACCAATGCCACCACTCTAGCCTCCTAAAAGGGGCTTTCACACTGCACAGACTGCACTGTGAAACCCATTATTTTCAGTGGTTTGCACCATGCGCAAGGCACAAGTGCAGCTAGGGAGATCTTGTGGGCACTGCTGTCAAGGTTCAACAAAGTAAAACTTTGACAGATGTCACAAGTGCCAGCAAATAAAACAAGCAATCCAGCTGGCAGCAGGAAGGGAAGGCAAAATTTAGGAAAAGTTGATATCATGAGTCTGAATTAAATTATACTGTACAACACAAGATTAAGGGGGGGAGAAAAAAAAACACTCTTAGAAACAGGTCTCCATCCAAGTAGACACATCGGGTGTGTGTTATAGGTAGGCAGTGTGTGTAAACACACCTTTGATTTATTATGTGTTCCTTCCAGTAGCTCTGCAGATCTATTAAAGCTCTTGAGGAAATGAGGAAAAGAGTTGCAGACCAGTATCTCAGTTTTGAAAATTCCACCTTTTTTACTCGGTCCTCTGTGGATCCAAGCAGTGTTCTGAACCCAGCGGCTAGCGCAGTGCATATCACATCTGATGTTAGAACCTCAACATGGACTTTATAGATCTAAAACAAGATCTATATCTCTGTGTCTAATATTGTGCTAATGTTGTGCTAATCTGGTGCTATGACGCAACTGGGTGTGCATCATAGCACTGATGTCAAACCACACAGAAGCAGACAGCATCTGACAAACGAGCATTGTGTGATGCCCCGCGATAAGAACACATTGGTCACACAGGTTGTGAACAGGCAAGACAGGCAACTGCCTGGGGCCCAAGGCCATTCAGAGACCTGTGAGGGCCGATAAACGTGGCTTCACTGTAGAGGCAGAGTAGGAGATTTGGGCAAAAAGTGTTCCTACTTCAAGGAGCATGGAGGAGGAGGAAAAGACAAAAAAAAAAGGTCAAAACAGTACAAGTTTTAAACGAGCACTGCACTGTTATAAGAAAAGGGAAATCACAGTAAGGCAAGGTTCTTTAACAGCAAATATGAATGTGCTCTTAGCCTCCATTGACACAGATCACCACCATGATGACTTAATTCATCTTCAGAGATGTTGTCCTTTAATTGTAAATGGGCACAGACAATAAATTTTAAAGAGCTTTCATATTAAAAACTAAAAAAAAAATCAGTTAAGATTTTTACAAAGGTCGTGTAGTGGTTTCAACTACTGTAGATTGGAATTAAGCGTACAAGGGTTCAGTTATACTGCAGCATTCAAGTGATAAAAGGACTTATACTGATAAAGTGTATTGGCCAGAAAACCTGTAGAAAGATAACTCTTTGCTGTCAAAAACACGTGCCAGATTCTCAAAAGTCTGAAAAGACTGAGCAGCATACAGCACAAAAACTGTTCTTGTGCTAATTTATTGATGAAGCAGGATGACTTATTATTCGATTGTCATCTCATTAAGGATTACTTCATTTTTCAGTGGGATTAGTAGTTGGGTTTTCCCTAACACTGTTATCCTTAACCTGTTGAGGTCATTTCCTTTCTCTAGCAATATTTGAAATGCTTTTTAGATTTTCAAACATGTTTTGATCCATGTTTGTTGTTGTTTGGTGAACATTCATGTTTATCATTGTTATTTACTGACTCATCATTCCATTACCACTTTATAGACTCAATTATTAGTAGTGTGATATAGTGTGATATCATCACCAGGAACAACATGTGAAACTGAATTGGACCAGATTAAAACATACCATTTCATGACTTTGATTCTTTCATGTATGCTGACAGCCTCATGCATCTTGCTGCACCTTTCTTCACCTTCACCTTGCACTCATTCATAACAAATTGCATACCATATTATCACTTCCATAGTTATCAAAATATTTACCACTAACTGACAATGATGAGTGGTGGAGGAATTTTTAGAACCATTCCTTTAGTAAAAGTAGCAATACAACACTAGGAAAGAACCTCACTAGACATAAAACTGTTTTAATGGCAAACTGTACATAAAGCATTAAAGTAAAATTAAATAAGTAAAACTAAGTAGCTATTCTGCAGAAAAATGTTCCCCATCAGTGTTATATGGATCAATATTACTGCTGCAGATCTTTAAGATTGAGCTCAGTTTATATACTGTATATTCTGTTTAATCACCAGTAATGCATCATATTCTGTAAAATCATATACTTGTATGGACTGTCTTTTGAGGGCCAAAATCCCAGCTTTAAATGAGCTCAGAAAAACAGGCCTACACCTTGATTTAAAATAAATAAATAAGAAAGTATATTAAAATACATTATCCAAAATCACAGCTAAATTAAAATGACTTGACCAGTGTGTGACATCGCTAACTGCATATATAAGGGGATTAAAAATATCAATGAAAATGAAGGTGGTGTATTAGTAAAACAACAGGTTAAACAGTTGGTCAACCAAGTTATTTCTCATAGATGCTAATCTGAAAGTGCTGGTAAAACCCGTCCTGTTCAGCTTGCCTGTTTTATTACATAGCTGGAAGCTTTTATTGCTGATGTGCTAAAGGAGTTATTAAAAACTTCTTCACACTACAGTAACTCCTCTACATCACATGTTGGCCAAGTTGATCAGTAAGAAAATGTATCCGTTAAGATGTCACAGAGGAGTTGTTTATTTGCTACTGCTGGCTCTGTTTTAACACAACTGGCAGATCGTAAAGATCTCAGCAGTGAAAGCAGAGCCAGCAGCAGCTTGTCTGGCACACTGGTCTCCCATTAGTCTCCCGACAAAAATCCCCCCATAGATTCTCAATGGCTCAGAGTCAAGCAGAGTGAAGCCTGCTTTCAGACAGAATAGCCAATTGCGGTCACAAGATTATTTAAATAATTCACAGGATGGATGCAAACAGGCAAGATGCTTTATGACAGAATGATGTTTAAGATGCAAGGAGAAAGATTGTTTTCACTTTGGTAGGTTTTAATTAATATCTACTTTTAGATTTTACTTGGCAAGCACTGCTTGCCTTGCTTGCCCTGATGGAATGCCACTGTGTGAACATCAATTTAGTGGTTTGATGTGCATGCACCATTAGGACAGGAATACACTGCGTACCTCATACATGTTAACAGGTTTAGAGCAGCCCACCAAATTAGAGCAGCCAAACAGGCTGCTACCTGTTTCTCGATTGACAAAGCCATGTCTAACTTAAAATTCAGAAGGCACTGATTAGACTTAAGCTTTTCCTAAATACAGATGAGACTACTACATGCTCTTCATCAGATCCTAAACAAACAAAAAAAAAATTCTACTCCTCATGTTGAGGAAGTGATGAGGAAGCTTAGACTTCCTTTTTAGAAACAAACAGTGCGTCTCATTTAGCAGCTGGCTGAAGATTGTACAGGCAATATTTTTACCAGTCCTTGACGATGCAGATGTAATTTACATGCATGCTACTGCCAATATACTTTAGCCCCTTGATGTTGTGAATCCTAGATTCATCACTGGGGACAGTTTCATCACCCATAACTGTATCCTCTACGAGAAGGTAGGGTGGGCATCACTTACCACTCAAAGAGAACAACACTGTCTTTTTTTCCATTTAAAATCCATTCTTAATATATTGCTGTTATTTATCATAATGTTTAAGACTTAGATGTCAAAGGTAATGCATTTTTGTGAATATGCACTGTAACCCATTTTTCTGTTTAGGAATACAGAACAGGAAGAACCTGTGTTCTCCTGTTATGCACCTCATAGGTGGAATAGAATTTAGAGCCCATAGGTTAGACAAGTATGTTATCCTAGAACAATATAAGCTGTTGGTGATGTTTTGTATGATTTATTTTATATGACGAATGCTCTAGTTTTTTTTAATCTGACTACATGTCCATGATCAATATAACTATGGAATGTTGACTTTCATTTCATTTTTATTTTTTATTATATGCCATTTTTTAAATATACTTTTATATTTTATACATTTTTTTATAATCCCAATTCCAAAAAACTTGGGATGATGTGTAAAATGTACATAAAAACAGAATTCAATGATTTGCAAGTCTCATAAACCCAGAACAGCAAACATATCAAATGTTTAAAATGAGAAAATGTACCACTTTAAAAAAACAATAAGGTTATTTTGAATTTGATGGCAGCAACATGTTTACCACTGTGTAGCATCCCCTCTTCTTTTAACAACAGTCCACAAACATCTGGCAACTGAGGAGACCAGTTGCTGGACTTTTGGGAGAAGAATGTTGTTCCATTCTTGTCTGATACAGGATTCCAGATACTCAACAGTCTTGGGTCTTCTTTGAAAATATTTGGCACATCATGAAACGAAAAATACGACAATTGGTGAAAGGTCTGGACTGCAGGCAGGCCAGTTCAACAACTGGACTCTTCTACTACGAAAGCATGCTTTTGTAATAGATGCAATTTACAGTTTACCATTATCCCAAAGATCACGGGTATCCAATTTTGATTTTTGGCCTTGTCCCTTGCACACAGAGATTCTTCCAGATTCTCTGAATCTTTTGGTGATATTATGTACTGTAGATGATGAGATATTCAAAGTCTTCACAATGTTCCATTGAGAAACATTCTTCTGAAATTGTTCCACAATTTATAGATGCAGGTTTTTGCAGACTGGTGAACCCATGCTCATCTTTACTTCTGAGTAACTCTTCCTCTCTAAGATGCCCTTTTTATACTCAATAATGTTACTGGCCTGTTGCCTGTTAACCTAATTATTTGCAAAATGTTCCTCCAACTGTTTCTTTTAGTACCACTGACTTTTCCAGTCCTTTGTTGACCCCATCCCAACTTTTGAGATGTGTTGCTGCCATCAAATTCAAAATGAATTAATATTTTTCATGAAACAGTAAAATGTCTCATTTTAAACATTTTATATATGTTCTTTGTTCTATTGCAAATAAAATGTGTTTGTCTAAAATGTAAATAAAAACAGATTGCAATGAAACCTCAGTGTCCCAAGTTCTTTGGAATTGGGGTTGTATATTTATTTATGTATTGTATTCTTATATTTCTTATGTATTTTTGTGGGTGAATGTTGTGTTTGTGTACGTGTGTATATATATATATTATATTTGTTTTTATATTTGTTTCACTGCAGTCTATACCCCTTTACCCTACAACCACCATCATACTGCATGTGTCAAGGTCCCTTTGCAGCTACCCACAGAGGATTAAATTACTTTACAGTGGCTGTTGTTGCCTTCATAAATTGACTGAATGGATGTTTACAAGGTAAAATTTATCACATTAAAGCGTGTTCATTGTAGCCTTTGATTGTGGTTTGCTACAGTAAAAAGCTGTAGCAAGAAGCTGGAAAATGCCACTCAAGGATGAGCTGCTATTAAGAAACAGGTTTTTAATCATTGCCTCTCAAAATGACTATTGCAATATGTTTATGAAAGTAGTGCTATCTGGTTAGGGTTAGAGAACCATGTCTGCAAAAAACAAAAAAAAAAAAATCAGAGCTGACTCCTGGTTGGAGGCTGAATGGCAAATGTGGCCTCACATTAAAGTAATAGGGTTCTTTAGGTTGTGTAACAGTGGTGCAGTACTTCTGTGATAAGTTGCTTGTCAGAAAGGCATAAATGCAGGCTGTTAAAAGTGTTCAGACAAATTACAAATAGTTTTGTTTTTGGTAGTGAAGGCAGTCTTGGTCAGCAACGCTGGCAAGTTACCAGCAAAGGATTGACAGCAATAAGCACACTGCTGAAAACTCAGCCACAGCAGGCCCATCAGTGACCTGATATTTCACCTGATTCAACACAGCTGTAGCTGCCGCCTAATAATCCTACAAGATACACTATATTGTCAAAAGTATTCACTCACCCATGCAAATCATTGAATTCAGGTGTTCCAATCACTTCCATGGCCACAGATGTATAAAATCAAGCACCTAGGCATGCAGACTGCTTCTACAAACATTTGTGAAAGAATGGGTCTCTCTGAGAAGCTCAGTGAATTCCAACGTGGTACCATGATAGGATGCCACCTGTGCAATAAGTCCAGTCGTGAAATTTGCAAATTGTGAAACAGCAACTCAGCCATGAAGTGGTAGACCACGTAAAATCACAGAGCGGGGTCAGCGGAAGCTGAGGCTCATAGTGTGCAGAGGTCGCCAACTTTCTGCAGAGTCAATAGCTACAGATCTCTAAACTTCATGTGGCCTTCAGATTAGCTCAAGAACAGTGCGTACAGAGCTTGATGGAATGGGTTTCCATGGCCGAGCAGTTGAATCCAAACCTTACATCACCAAGCGCAATGCAAAACGTCAGATGCAGTGGTGTAAAGCACGCCGCCACTGGACTCTAGAGCAGTGGAGATGTGTTCTCTGGAGTGACGAATCATGCTTCTTCATCTGGCAATCTGATGGACGAGTCTGGGTTTGAGGTTGCCAGGAGAACGGTACTTGTCTGACTGGACTGTACCGAGTGTAAAATTTGGTGGAGGGGGGATTATGGTGTGGGGTTGTTTTTCAGGAGCTGGGTTCGGCCCCTTAGTTCCAGTGAAAGGAACTCTCAATGCTTCAGCATACCAAGACATTTTGG
>VUQI01039462.1:0-21784 GCA_015106735.1 Paratilapia polleni | reverse complement strand
ATGCTTGATTGCAGTTGTTGCCATGTAGGTTTGGATTTTTTGTTTCCCTTAATAATAAAAACCTTCATTTAAAAACTGCATTTTGTGTTTACTTGTATTATCTTTGTCTAATATTTAAATTTGTTTGATCTGAAACATTTAAGTGTGACAAACATGCAAAGAAATAAGAACTCAGTAAGGGGGCAAAAACGTTTTCACACCACTGTACACAGTGTTGAGACCTTACTGACCTGTTAACTGACCATTCACTGAGCCTGTCAAGGGATGGGGTTTAGTGAATGGTCAGTTTGAAATGTGCTACTTCTTGGACCAATTTAGTCCTTCCGAGTGTGTCAGAAAGCAGTTTGATTGTAGCCACCAACAGAAAAGAGCACTCTCTCTAATGTTTACCAAAAAGGCATTGATCATCCAAGCACTAGTGATTATTCATCAACCACCAAACGCTACAAGTGGAGGACTTGAGTGTCTCTTTGTATTTCATGACAGGCGCCTGAATGCTACTCTGAATTAAATAGGCTTTTATTTAAGCCTGTAAATATGCTACAGTGGTCACTGTTTGCAGTCCAGCTTTTAAGTGTTTTGCCATCTGATCCAGGCAAGCCTCCAGCCTTAAGTGGTCTTATTAAGCAAGCCCAGTTGCCAACTCTGTGTGCATGTGTGTGTTTTTGCAAGAAGTTTTTTGTCTCTTTTCTCTTTCTTATGGCTACTCTTTTTGTTCAGATCGCACCCTTTAAAACTACGCAGGGCTTTACGTCATGTTTTCAGTGGCAATAATGTTTTACACAGTTTGAGCATCTACAACCTGGTCCTTTCCACTCTGGCACAAATGTGAGACACCCAGTCTATGTATGTTTTATAAATACAAGTTTGTGCAGGACAGAGTGATTTTTTTTTTTTTTTTTTTATGCAGTAACAGCGTCTCCATGCCAAGAAGTCCTCCAACCTAAACAACTGTACCAGGCTCTTGTCCTTGGCATCCCATATATGACCCATATAAGGCCTATAATAAGGTTGGAAGAGTGGTGGAGGCATATGTCAAAGGACTTTCAGTTATTAGACATGTGGTTGAGTCCTTTGTGAACATTACGTTTTCATATAGCAATGTTTGCTTAGGTTTAGGCACCAAAACTACTTGGTTAGATTTAGGTAAAAATATAGTTCTGGTTTAAATACGCCCTTTCACAACTTTAGCCACATATTAAAACACTCCATTTTGTTTCCAGGATGAGTAGTCCACATTTTACTTTTTTGTACTTATTCACAGAGCCGTTAGAGCTTACTTAATTTGAAAAGTATAGTTTGCAACAGCTTGCATAAATTACCTATGGGAACTTTTTTGGGGGGAGGATAGTGTCTTCAGTTCATGTGTGGATAAGTTTGTTTTTCATTTTTGGACCCTTCAGTTTCTCTGTGCCTCAGCATCTGTGCAGTTTTGGGGTCTTTTTCCAGCAAGCCCAAGTTTCAGTTCACTTGTAAGTCCAAGTCACGTCTAAAGTCCTGTCAGAGAAATACTCACGTTCTAAAGGGAAGTACAGTTCAAGCTTTTCACAGCGCTTTCATGGAATTGATTTTTTTTTTTGTAAATTTTGCCTTCACAAGTCATATTTTCAGAATCAAGTCTTATGTGAGTTGTTTTAACAATGATTAACTCCAAGTCAAATCTCATTTTCTTCTCACATTTGTGACTCGCCGACTACAAAAAGAGTATCAAGTCTAAGCTCTACTTGATTGCATTTACAGATTTGCATCAAATTTCTAACAAAGCCATTTAATTTCCCTTTTTTCTTACTAATCAGAAAAATCACTTCTAATACTCTCCATGACTATGGATCGCTTAATGATAGCTGACATTTAAATACCCAGTAGTAAGCAGATTTCTCTTTCTTGCATAAGATCCCAATCAACAGTTGAAGAAACTTCTACCTACAGAAACTCAAAATTGATAAAAAGATAATGAGAGTATTGGCCACGGCATGGCTGTAAACAGTGAATAAAAAATTTAATTAAATAAAACACTTGGTATTGGTGACCATTGCAGACATAAAGGTTGTGTCCTTGTGTATTTTTTTTATGACAATTTGGGAGAATGTAGGAGAATTTATACAGTTTTAAATGTTTATGCTTATTTGTATTTTTATGTATACATTTGACCATGTTTTAGTAAAAGTAAATAAAAGATTCACTCCACTAAGATTCTTTATCTCTTCATTCTGTACATCTACACTACAAGTACATATTAATGCCTATATAGCAACATTAAACCCACCTGTCTGATTTTTTTATCAGGTCCCCCTCGTGCCACCAAAGCAGCTCTGACTCATCAAGATGTGGGGATGGGACCTCTGGGGGTGTCCATTGCTGACACTGGGATGTTGGCAGTAGATCATTTGGGTCCTGTGGGTTGCGGGGTGGGGCTCCATGGATTGTGCCATTTCTGGTACATTGTGCAGATGCTCATTTGGATCGGGATCAAAAGCCAGGCCAGTGTTAGGATCAGTGGCCGGCACATTGTCCTCCTGGAGGAGACAGCTGCTGACGGGGAGTGCCTTTGCCATTGGGACCTTGTGCTTTGTCTGCAGTGTTTAGGTGGGTGGTGCTTGTCAAAGTAATATCTACATGTAAGACAGAACTCAAGGTTTCCCATGGAATTGTAACATTGCATTGTAACAAGTGCAATGGCATTTGTAATAGCATAACAGTCATTTTATTCCTGAGATACAAAGAAAGAGAATGATCAATTAAAAAACAAACAAACAAACAAAACAAAAAAACCCCCCAGCACATTGACAGAGGAAAAAGAACAAGAGCAAGAAAGGTGGACAGATACAGTCAGGCTGAGCAGCACAAGGGAAAATTGAACTCTTTGCTTAATGTCAGTAATCAAGGAGCAAATCCTGGGATTGGCATTTCAAGAATACCCCATTATATGCTATTACCTGAGCCTCTCTGTCTCTCTTATCTTTGGTCCAGGGCCGTTTGTCAGTCACCGGAGCTTTTGGGCTATCTATTGAAGATGATTCATTTGGGGCAACACCGGTGTATTGTTATTGGTTTCATGTGTGGATTAGTTGGCTATTGGAACAGATATAATCATATCTTATAAAACAATCCAATTGTCTTTTGAGCAATAAGCAGCTAGGGTAATTAGAATGGCAATAAAGATGATGACGTGCTGAAATAATGAATGAAAAACAGAGATGATATCATTAATCACCTAAAAATTAGAAGCACAAATGTCATTACAGGCTCACTCGTGATAACAGCCTCATTTTAAATATTAATTATTATTATGAATAACACACTTTGAGAATGATTGCTCGAAAAACATGAAAATTTTTACCGTTAACATCATAATTATATTAATATAAGAAGTAGACGTAGTTAGTATAAAACATTTGGCTTTTTTTTAAGGAAAAATTTGCAATTTTGTAGTTTATTTTCTTGTTTGCTTGGTTTCTAGCTCAGAGTTATTGATATTTATGCCTCTCTTGCTTTTCCTTTTGATCTTTCTTTCCTTCCTTTCCCCATCTTCTCTCCTTCTACCTGATGATTAGATGGGTAATTACTTGTCTCAAATGAATTTAAAAGCCTAGGCTAATTACATTCTTCTCTTCTGATCTTCTTCTTCGTCCCTTTCTCTTCCATTCTGCCTCTCATCAGGTGCTCCTTTCTTTTCTGAGGTAACTCCTTCAGTTGGCATGATTGGCCACCTCACATTTTTCTAAAAAAAAAATGCCAGCACTAAGATATATTGTTCCATTTTTGCAATGGTACACGTACGAAAAACAGTAAAATATATACTATTTATATATGCTTGCACACATGAATATTTAATAAATGCATGCCATATTCACCACCACCAACAACAATAACGGAATTAAAGGCACCTTTTTTTATGTTGTGTAGGTTCCCCTCATGCAGTGTTCATGACCCCAAAGGTCATGAACACTGCATGAGGGGAACATTGCATGAACAGTCCTGTGGTGTCTGGCACTGGGAAGTTGGCCTCTTTGGATGAGGCTTGTTCAGGGGATTCCTTGGATTCTGCTGTCTGCAGAGTTTGGAGGCTAGATCAATGCCTTGGCTTCTTTGTCTTTTTCTGTGAGGTAGTTGTGATTGGCGTTTGCAGTGATTTTTTTTTTGCTATTGTGGAGTGCCACTGTGCCATTGCCGGGTTGGGGGTGGTGTGAGAGCAACAATGTTCAGGTGGGTGACATGTCAAAGTGACATCCACATGAATGCCAGGACCCCAGGTTTCACAGATTTACCTGTCATTGATTTTAATGTCGAGCCTGAACAGTTTATGGACATCAAGTGTGGTAGATTTTGTAATGGTATGGATTATCCATTTCGGCTGAACAATGCCCCTCAGTAGCTGCAGACAGGGCAAATCACTTTCAGACTGATTGTTGTCTATGCTTATCTCATCATCATAACAGAGAAATTGAATGTTGTACTGTAAGTGCTGCATTTTCATTTCACAGCAATATGCTTCTACACTGATTATTTTCTTCCTCTTTGCCTACCTCAGACAGACATCATTGAGCTAAGTATATTGGTACTCTGAAGATTAATTACAAAGCCTAAATGATAGGCTTTCACCCTAAGCTGAAGCTACGGCACAGATGAGCACATAAACGTCACAGGCTTTAATGGTGCCAGTTCACCGGGCTTCCCCTTCCTACTGCCTGCAGCAGATAATATTGCAGATTTGTGGTGGAGATTGTCTCCTTAATCTGGTTGTTTATAGCCATCCTTCTTCTAACCATTCCACCTCTACACTGGTCCCTGCTGGTTGTTTGTCCGATGGGTATTACTCCAATACAGAGGCAGGTAGATGAGCATCAATGTCTGACTATCTTTAGTGTTTGCTCGTGAGTTTATAGAGAGAGAAAATATTTGATCACACAGTGTGAGAATGTCCAAAAAGAAAAAAAAAAAAAAGACCACGTCCATCCTCTGGCATCCATCTGCATGTGTTTGTGTGTGCTGCATATATTTTTCTTTCCATTCAGCTATCTCCTCATTCACCTCCAGATTACCCAATCAGCCCTGGTGGGAGTCACAGACCTTACATATAGCCTGTTCAAATACCTTATGTGGCCCACAGGTTCCGTCATTATGTGAAAGACAACATATTTAAAATTGTCTCAAGCAGCAATGATAAAGATTAAAGAAGGTATGAGACTGAAAAAGCAAAGTTTGGGAATAGCTAGCTTTTCAATCTAATGAGAGAATTTGAGTCCTTTGAAAAATTAAGCAAAAAGCATGCTTATGCAAAAAGACTTATTTTAATGTCTGTTAAGCAGTTCTGGACTGAGCCTGATTTTTGGTAATATTTGGTCAGGTAGCAAGCTTGGGCCAAAATCAATCAAATCCAGTGTTTTAATATTAATCCAACTTTTTGTCCTCTGACAAGTGTGGAGTGTAGTGTAATGATCTGAATAAAACATTTTATGGTGAAACCTGGGAAGAATTTACTGCAGTGCATTCATATCAGTTTGGATTCTGTTGTAAAACTTTTGGTTGTTGTAATCATGACCACACCTATAACATTCTCTGTTAGCATTTGACATAAACATCTATTGGTGAGAGCCTGCTTCACCCTGTGCCTCATGGAAAGTCCAGCAGATAAATTAAAAAAGTAAGTTAAAAGCAATGAGTGAGCCATGTTGAAACAAATATGCCGTTAGCCACTATTGGATGGTAGCTAAGGAGTTAATGGCTTGATTAGTAATGTAGTTCTTTGGTGCTTGTTGGTGCTTTTCTGTTATATAAACGGTGGACATCGAAGGATCTCACATTGTAAAGTGAAACTGGTTGTTTGTCACTTGATAAAAATCTTTTTGTCATATACAGGAAGATTAATAAACACTTGCTGCTGTTTGTATTTGCAAATATGCACCATATTTGCTTTTGTTTTTTTTTTTAATAAATATGTGAGCATGTGGATAAACTTACTGGTGTTTTTCTCTGATGCTAATCCAAGAGGAAAGTTGGAAATCACAGCAGTCACGCACTAAGGAATCTGTTTTCTGTCACAGTTTTTCTAGCCTTCTTTTGGACAGGCTGGACTAAACATCCTTTCCAGAAAATAAACTTTCAGTACAGTAGTTCACTGTTGTACAGTTAAATTCATGGGGACTGAGACTGAATGTCTCAGGTGGATGGTTTGTTTAAGTGAGTACATCAATCACTGACACATTGTATACTTTTCCAATCTAGTTTAATTTAAGCCATTAAAAAAAGAAGAAGAAGAAAGAAGAAAAAGAAAAAAGCCAAACGTTTGCTGGCTGTAGCTTCTCAAATGTTAAAAAGCAGTGTTTTTGGTGTTGAATATAAAAGAGGGCTCTGGGATAGGACCAGACAAAACATTTAAATGATAATGGGTTCTCACAGTTTTACATTTACGAGAGAAAACATTTTATTGATTTATCAAAGATAATAATTAGCAGATTTAAAAAAAATTTATTGCAGGTCTCGTCCTGACACAGTATTGTATGACAAATGTTAACACAGTATGTTTAAGCCGCTCAGGCTTCACAGCCTCTATTCTTCTCCTGATTTAATGAAGAAAGAAGCAGGAGGATTTTACTGCACTGCAAGATAAGACTCCACTTTTCTCTTGCAATGCTAAAGGTTATCTAAACCAGCTATAGGTTAAGTATAAACAGTTGTAGAATACCACTACATCTCAGCTCTACTGTGGTTCAGATTTAGCTGTGCAGGTTGAACTGCTGTATCCAGACCCTGGGCTTTAAAATGGATTACATTCAGTTAAGCTACAGTGCTTAACAAATTTATTAGACCACCACGCAGTGTAAGGTTTATGCCACAGCTGCCCTAAATTAACAGATTTGTTAATTACCAAAATCATTTTTCATGTTTCTGTAATGGTTAATCCACCAGTATGCGCAAGGTCTTTAATCAAAATGATGTTTTTAATGCTAAAATATAATTTTTGTTGTTATCCATGAATTTTCAAATTTACAGTTTTACAAAAAAGCAGAAAAAAATAGTAAAGCACATTTTTATTTTTTGATTAAGATGTCAAATTAGAGTTATTTACTTGCATTCCTGAACAGAAAAATTAGTTTTAGTGGTTGAATGTTATGCTTGATTAATTTCAGACTTCTCAGAGAAGTCCAGTGTGCCGGCTCAAATTTGGGTATGAAAACATGAATACAGTTTGAAATTCTTCACTCCTGTTCGAAAATGGTAAAACGTCGAGAACTCACTGAAAAGGAAAGAGTCTGCATTAAAGCACTTTGTGATGCTGGACTGTCTTTCTCGTTTTTATGACAGGTGGTCTAATAAATCTGTTAAGCACTGTAGCACTGACAAACCATTAAAATTTTACCTACCTCTGTATAGAAATTACAAGCAATAGATATAAACATTTAATAAATTATGCTTTTAATTAAGTGAGCATAGTTGTATAGTTAAAACTAAATTTTATGTGTATAGAAGGTGAGGGGGAGTCTACTACAGTATGTACTTCATCAGCAAAGGCTTTCATCAAACTGGTTGTGTCTAACTGGCACTTCCTTCCCCAGTGCAACGATCTGAGCTAAATAAGTGGCCCTTAGGGTAGCAGCTAAGACACGAGGCTGGTGAGGAGTCTCCAGTGGGCTCAACAATCCTCTCATCTCCACACTGCTGGTTGTTCCTGCTGAATATAATGAAGCGTAATTGAGTCATAAATGGCATGCTAATTTTGGTAACCATGGTGTTTGATGAAGACACTTGGTGTTTCGAGATGGCTTAAAGGGATAATTTGATTTGGTGAAATTGCTTTTGTTCTACTTTTTTGTGTTATTCTGTTTTTTGTAAGTAAACATTTCTCAGTGTAATAATTCAAACGACCTATATGTGTAAGGCTGTTTTGTATTGCATTAGAACACCTTGTGTTAAGTAATGTAAGGGTACTAAATGCTGTTTGTTTTAACTTCAGTTTACCAGTTGTACATAAAAACAGAAAAGCATTAATACATTTTATATGTAGCTGAGCTAAAGTGATAAAAGCCACGTAAATTTGTTAATGAATACAGAGATGTCAACTTCTGTGGACAGATTTGTACATTTTAAAGGGACAGTTCACCCCCAAATCAAATGTAAGTATTTTTTCCACTGGCTTGTAGTTATATTACCCTTCTAGATTATTAGGGTGTGAAATGTCTGGATTATAATGGAACTAAATGACACTTGCCCTGTGGTGCTCAAAGCACCAAAAATACACTTTAAAAAACCATACCAGTATTGACCCAGAAATCATGGCCAAAATATTATCCAAAGGACTCCATAAACCTTGTTGTAAGAAGTTCCATGTAGGGAAATCTTTTCTCTTTAACTATTTAGCTCTGCAGAAGGAAGAGTGTATCTCTCTGTGACAAGAGACTCGTGCTTTTAACAGGAATTTGAGTTTAGGTCGAATTGTCCCTTGGGAATAAGTAAGGCGCCTAAAACTTAAAGTTTGATAATTGTGATCAAAATCTTAAAAACTGTTCCAACTGTCATCATAGGAAGACTCTCCAGGTTTCAACTACAAACAAAATTTCTAGGATGTCTTTGAAACAAGGCCAGAACCCCACCTCGAATAGTACACAAACATCCAAAACGTATTCACAACAAACACAACCTACAAAAAGAAAAGGTGTGAATGTCCATTTACCACCACTGCGCAGAGGGAGAGGGGGCAGGCACACCACAGAGTTAATTAGCAAAATCATACTAATATTTTTTTTTAAACCATCAAAACACTTGGTACACATGATAGGACTTTGCTCTCAAAACATTCCCAGTGCTTCATTATGTAGATTCTACAAGATATTCCAAACATTTCTTTTAAACTCTTGTCCAGGATTACATAATTGCATCACATCCTGTCCACAAATTTGTCAGCTGTATGTTAATGCAGAAAATCTTTCATTCTACTACTTAGATTCATATTTACTTGCTTAATGAGGCCACTGAAGTGCACCAAACCTATTGTCATGTTAACAACCTTTGTAACTTTGTGCATTATCATGCTGGATGTAGCCTTTAGAGGTTAGTAAACCATAGATTGATGCACTTGGTCAGCAACAATACTCAGACTGTGACATTCAAATGTGATTGATTGACTGATTGAGGGCCCAAAGCAAAGTTTGCCAGGAAAACATTCTCCACACACTCCATTCAGATGATAAATTCAGAGGCGAACATTTGCAGCCTGAGCGTAAATTCACATTCACTAGGAAAGGCTTCATTTTCCAGTCTTTCCAGTTTTGGTAAGCCTGTGCCCACTGCAGCTTCAGATTTCTGTTCGTGGCTGACACGAGTGGAACCCAGTGGGGATTTCTGCTGTTATAGTTCATCAAGGTTGGTCATGTTGTGAATGAGATGCTTATCTGTTTGCTACAGTTATAAACACCGGTTGTCAGAGTTACTGCTGCCTTTCTGTTCATTTTAACCAGTTTGTTAAACTGTCAAAGTCGGTGACTCCTACACTCTGTCCACTCTGATAAGTTTATTTAAAGTTGCTTTGTTAAACATGCTACTTATGCATGTAAAATGCACATATGAGTGCATATCTAGAACCTCAGTGTAAGTTATGCTGTTTTTCTTCTTTTTGATTAATATCAGCAGTATTGATGTTGTTATTAGTGATATACTGATCTGACTTTTCATTTCTAATACCTATAAAGATACACTGGCTTCAGGTGTCTGATACAGAGAACCACCCCAATACCAATGTAAGAGAACATCAGGCTTGACTTGGGGGTTGTTTTCTAACTTTCTAACTATATAACAAAATGTAACAACCAAACAACTTGAATACGTTTAAAATAATATATAATATATAATATAATAATAAATAGCTTAAAAAAAAATTACCTAACTTGTAAGTCAATAAAACCTTTCTAAGTTTTAAACCCAACTTAAAAAAATAAAAGAAAAGTTTGCTTTTCTGTCATCTTCAACTTAGCGTTTGTTTGCAATTAGCTCACAATTATGTCACCACCTACTGGAAACAAATTGAGCTTTTTGCACTTTTAATCATCATTTGAAATGCATACCACTGTAGAACCTCCATTGTTAACTCTCATGGTGAAATGTATCACTGTACTGATGACACATGATATAGTAAACAAAGGATAAAATAGAACTGATAAGAGAGGGGGCTGTAGGTCAGGCCCCTGTCATAGACACCTATGGTCAATTATTAGAGTCTGTATCAGACTGCTATATGGTATAAGTATTTGTCAGTGTATTCCAAATTGTCATAATAATATCTTGTAGTCTTTGTTATAAATGAGACATAAATCACTGTCTACATGCACCAAAAAATACAAGTACAAAAATACAAAATAGTGAGTTTATGTGTTTCTATTCAGTTTGCTCCACCACACTGCAGAAAATGGTAACAGTTCAGAAAAGTAAGGCTGCAGCAGTATCTGATGAGGGATTAATTGTAAGTACCAGACAATGGGACATTTAGAGGAAAAATATTAATAACTTTTTTTTTCAATCTCAGTGCATGTATGTATTTTGCATTTGCAAATGTATTTGCAAATGCAAACATGAATCTTGATTTAAAAAGAACAAACATACACTTTGATTGTTTAGTTGCATACAATATATACAAGGGCATGTGAATAACAGATTTATAGCTTGAGAGGAAGATTTTTTTTTTTTTATGGATTTTTCCGTGAATTATGAGAAAAGCTTAGCATTTGTATATAAATTTGTTATACATATTTTACAGTTGTGGGAATGAAATGTCTATATGTGAACTCCTCCCCAGTCCACTTGACCGTACTAAAAAGTGGTTTACTGGTAATAAAGGACGTAGTTGTGAGGACTTTTCTGTGTACGTGTGTGTGCAAAGTGCATGTGTCTGCATTGTGTGAAGTGGTGCATTGCTAAACAAAGTGCACTCTGATGTCCTTGTCTGCCCTGGGGTTGAAGGACAGATTGGTGATGACCGCACTAACCACAGTGCAACACTTTTTAGCTTTTATTGATCTATGTGTTCAGTTGTGTGTTTATGTGTGTGGCAAGGACAAAGATAGAGACTGCTGTGCTATCATGCTTCTGGCCTCTTTCTCTATTTCCCCTTTTCGCTTTCTCATTGTGTTTTAGAATTAACCGAAATTATCTTGATGTGGATTTCAGTATCTGTTCTCCAGAAATGGTGTTGGTACACCTTTCATTGTCTGTGTAGCCCTGAGGCACTATAGTTGGCTATCACTATGTCCGGATTACTGTGGCAATAATCTGATAGAGTCATACCATTATGCACTATCTGTTATTATGTTGGTGCTCTGGCTTAGAGTCAAAGAGATAATCTAATTGCAAGTGCTATTTTCTCTACCTCTCCTGTTTCATTGAGTTAACTTACTGGGGTGTGTGTATTTGCATGTGTGTGCGTCTGCACATGACCCAGTGTCCACAAGTGACCTATGCCATTTTTTGCTTTAAAGATCTAACTGCCTTTACATTAAGAACAGTTTAAGGTTATGGCAACCCCTCCCCTGTTTATCTGTCAAAAACCTTCACATCTGCACTTCAGAGCTTCTGGGTCTTCTACATGAGAAAACAAGCACTCTGAAGTCACCCATGATAGGACAGTCAAAGTCGATTGTGATGCTCCAATTTCCATTGCTAGACCTTCCCTGGAGTAAATGATAAAACAGTAGATTTATACAGTTGTTTTATTTTGTTGTCAGTGTTATGCAGCCCAAATGTGGCACTGCTGTAGTGTAACAGACCATTTTGTATTGTTTATTGCAGTAATGAAGGTAGATTACCTTGGCATTTTCAGCCAGACAGGTGGGACTGAGGTTGTAGGAGCATAAAGCTCCAGCAACACTTGTAATGTAAAGTGCAACTTTATTGTTTATTGGCCAGCATGTTTCGGCTTGTGGCCTTCATCAGGGTCATCATGAAACATATTACAGACAACATTTTAAATAGCATAGAGTAAAAAGTCAAACAAACAATCATATATGTCCAACATACACATCTACCAATGAGGCACCAGCAAGCAAAAAAACAGAATAAACAAACAAACAAAAAAAAGGTTCTAGCCAGAATTACCTCCCTCCCAGTCACATTAATCTGAACTGTTTTAAAAAGTATGTAAAAAGAATTTTCTCTCACTGTTATTAATTTAAAGCATTAACTTACATTTAATTACTTCTCACATCTTGGGCATTCAGAGTGCTTCCAGAGCTAAAAAAAAAATAAATAAATACAAGTTTAAACATAGCAATATTTCACTAAATATTGTATTTTAGCTAAATACTGGAAACGACAACTCCAAGATTCTTACCCCTGCATAGTGTAACAAAATTATTCAGGTCCAAGGAAGAAGATACTCTGTGTTAACAGCAGCTGAGGTAAAATTAAAATGAATGCTTTCTCTGTTTAATCAAGCTTTAGAGAAGAAATGGCTCCAGGGAATTTAAAATAAAATTATTTTAAAGAATGCACCCCAAGTTGTTGTTATATTTATCCAACCCCTGATCAGTGTGACCACTGAATGCTCTCTGTGGGCTAGAGAGTATAGATCTTTATCAATGACAGAATAAATTAGAGCTGTGTGGTCCAAAAAATTAGTTTGCATTAGTTTATGAACAGTTGTTATTTGCTCAACTGCTACATTGCTGCAAGTATTTTTATACTGGAACAGTTTTGCATGTCGGCTAAACCAACAGTCATTGCAACTGGTTTAGTCACCAAGTGAGTACAATATAGTACGATACAGGCTATTTTTCATATTTGTAAGAATATGAAAAAGTAAGGAAAGTGACAAGTACTCTGAGATGGGTAATAAGGATGAGGACAGGAATGATGATGAAGAATACTTGACAAATATTTGTCAAATTAAAGGGATCATCTGGTTCAGATTTCTTATTTTCTTAGTATCAGATACAGTATTCATTTTTTTACTGGAGGGGCCTTTGAAGGCATATGCCAAGCCAACGTCTTTCAACAGTTGGAGAGGCTCAGTAGAACAATGACACTCATCAAAAATGGAGGCCCTCGTGGTTAATAGCTTGTGATGTCTTCCACACAGACAGATAAGATTCTTCATAAGCAGATCTATGAGTACCATAATGATAGCTCTTTCAGTCCACACCCAATGACAGCCCAGGCTCAGACAAACAGGCTGAGACAACTGACCTTTTCACTGAAACCCAATACCTTTGTCAAAGGTCTCTTCAGATGGAGGACTTCAGACTCCTCCAGGAAGCGAAAAATACGAAGCACAGTATGAAGCTTGAGGCTTCAGAGGGAAAGAAGGAGACACCTGTCAGACAACTGAATAAAGGAACAGGCATTGAGCTGTAGGGCCAAGAAGGCTAAGAGGTGCAAGTGGAGTGGAAAACACTGAGAACAGCTCTGATTAAGGGTTTCCTACAGCCTCTCAAAGAATGGTTTGAAGCAGAAAAAAAAGCCTAAATGAAGAGTTGTAGAGCTCAAGAGCTTCATTATGAGCTCGAAGAGGTTAAGATGCTCAAATGCTTCGTTGAGATGGTTGAGGAGGAGCTCAAAAATGAAGGTTTTGGAGAAAAATGTAGCAATGACAGGGCCCTGAGTTATGGGTCTTCATGGATCAACCAATAGCCTTTTTTGATGCGTAGGTTTGTAAAAATGGGCTGAGTTCAAATTTTGGAGATGTGTGTGCTGGCTTCTTTGAAAGTATCTGTGAGCTATAACATATACCATAACTCTCTGCATATCAGTCCATAGAGACATTTACATGTATAGATATATTAACACATATCACTACATGCACATGCACATGCAGATGTTCACGTGTTCATTTACAGAAGCACTATTCCAGTGATAATTAAAATTTCAAGCATAAATATGTGATAAAATTTAATAGATTTTCTACAAAATATAATGCATTTCTGCTTTTAATAATTGCACTCCGTTGTAACTTTTGAACTCTAACTGCTAATGAAACTACTTTTTAGCAATCAGCAGTCTGATTTGATTTAATATAGAATACAACAAAGTAAGAGAGCTACTTCACATCTGACTGGGACCTTCCCAAGTAGACATCAGTGAATGTTCTTTACTTTCTGTGAATTACTTTTATCCACTTTATCTGTGATGGCTTTATTCAAATTGTTCATCTTCAGTTGTAATTGTCCATCCATCCATTTTCTTCCGCTTATCCTATTCAGGGTTGCGGGTGGGGGCTGGAGCCTATCCCAGCTGCCATAGGGCGTAATAATTGTAATTGTGTTTCTGATTTTCCCCAAAAGTTGACTTTGCTTTCCACAGCATGAGAAAAGTTTTCACACAGTTTACTTGTCCTAAATTGGTTGTTATTGTTCAGAGATTTGAGTTTGCTCTGCCCAGAAGTCAACCAGACTAGAAAAAATCCATGCTAAAATCATTAGCCTAGCAGTAGCATTTGGCAATGACAGCACCTGCTACTGGCATCCAGTGTGGCACAGGCTAATCAGTGCTGGAAAGACTCCTAAAAATAGCATCTGATTGTGAAACCAGAGTGTTCCTGGGTTAATCTCTATTTTTAGAGTATTAAGAAGTTTAAAGTGTTGCACAGTGGCTGGATCTAATTTTCAAATGCATCTCCTTTATGTGACTGGGAGCATCCTCTATAACCCTTAAATAGTACTGGAGTTTACATAAGTATTCCATTTTCAGCATCAGTCTACTCAACTTTAAGTTTATTATGCACATTTTAATTTCAGTTGCTGCCTGATATTTCTCTGTTTTTTTTTTTTTCTTTTTACTGTTGGCCACTAAGCAAGTCATGTGCTCAAGGACACCCTGGTGGCAGTTTTAGGTGAAACCACTTTTTTTTCACTCATTAGCTTGATCTAGGAAGCTAGTTAAAAGTTGGTATTTGAACAAGTGAGATGTGTACTTTTAGAATGACTTTTGCAAGCTCTACCACTAATACTACCACTACAAACAGAAAGCCTTTCTAATATCTAGCCTGCATGACTCATCTGACATGGGAATTCAATGACCTTTGAAAATCTGGTTTTGCCTTATTAGATTGTTTTAAGTAAATTACTTGTATTTATGAGCCTTTTATGAACTCAGAACATGGCAGACAGCACTGAATGATCTGACAAAACACGACCAAACATGGACAAATGGGCCTATTTTAGTGCAGAAAATATTAAATATTAAATATTAAATATTCAATACTCAAAAGTGCCTTTTTGTTTTGCCTTTTCACACCAAAGCACATTGTGTTTACTCAAAATACAACATGAAGTCAGCAATACCTATTCTAGACTTATATTCTTGTCTGTATGTGAATTATCCTGCTATTCATAGTATTTGTAAAATAAAATGCAAAATAATTTTTTTTAGAGCTTGACCAATATAGGATTTTTAAGACCGGTACCAATATTTGGTGATTTAAAAATCCGATGTATTGGCCGATATATATTTTTTAAATTTTAGACACATGAAACATAAACAGATTTCCCTAACATTTGTTATGTGCAGGTATTTCTGCAGTTCAAAAATAATCTTGTATTATTGTCACAGCAAGTTGTGGATTACTTGTTTACGCTCTGCCTGACTGCTCAGATCAGCTGGTTGTTGCGTTTGTGGTGTTCCAAACACCTGTCGCCAATAGGGAAGTTTCAGAGTGCCCTCTGGTGGGCGAACTATGCAACATCGACACTCATAACATGGCTGAAGGGTGTTTCTCTTATCTCTTCTTTACTTTTTAAATTTTAATTTATCTGCCACTTTAAATACAGATACTGATATACTGGCAAATGGCTAATATTGGCCCTCTAAATTTTTATTTATTCTACATAAAAAGTCATGATTTCTATCCTGACTAACTCTAATGAAAGCCAAATTATATGCCCAGGCAAATGAGTCAGAACATCTCATGACAGGGTTTTGGTTGATGAACTGGAAAAGTCTGGTCTTCACTTACCTCATCTCACAACTTACAGGAATCAGTAAATCTTCTACTAGCATCTTCGTGCCAGATACCACAGGACATATTCACAGGTCTTCTACAATCTATGCCTATGATACAGTTAGTGTGTCATAAATTTCTATTATTGGTCCAAGATGTTTGTTTGGATTTAAGCTGAAAACCATTGTTAACATTTCCACAAGTGACATACTTGTTGCTCAGCTTTCTTCCCACCTTCATGTCTAAAAATGTCAATGAGATTTTTGTCTAGTGTCCAACCTGCTGTGATTGCTAAAGTATTAACTAAAAAGAACAAGAACGCAAGCGTAAAGGAGTTTCCCCCTATCTCCTAAGTCACTGATATGAAAAGGTATGCTCCCAGGACACATTTGCTCCCATTTTAGTCATGTTCTATGCCTGTAAACATACGCTTACGAGCACATTTTGTGTATTTTCTGGTATGTGTTACTACAGTGTATGTTTTGGCTCAATAGTGTGCCTGAACCCCAAACTGGTCACAAATGTGAAACTCAAAAATTAGAGATTAAGATGACATTAGTGACTGTGTGCTTTCCTGTATCAGTTTCTCATTATCCTTAAACATATTTCTTGTGCAAAAGTGATTTACTTGAAAATCATGTTACTCATCCAAGCATATGCATTTGCATCCAAATTTTGGTCAGAGGAACTTGGAGAAATAGTGTGATGCTATTATTATTATTATTTTATTGTTTGTTTGTTACAGTTGAGTTTTCAACCAACTTGTGGAGTTATGTCCAGATACCATTAATAATAAAATCTCCCATTGACTCATTCTTTCAGTTTTTCTTGATTTTTATTTTGTTAGAGTTGTGACTGTACGAGTGGCCTGCTAAATTATTGGAAAGCTTGTCAGGCTTGGTATAAGAGTCTTAAACTGTTAGTCATACCCTGCTATCATATCCTCGGCCATCGGAAAATACTCCACAGGATTTTATCTGGTGTGGAGTATTTTCAGAGATGTGAACCTGTTTCACAATTTTGAATCATCAGCCACTGCTCAAATTGTGCCAGCAATTGAAAAGTTCAGCTGTGCCATTTGGGCGAAATGAAATGTTAAAGTTATGTTTTACACTTTTCAGTTAAACTCCAGTAGGCTGGGTAAAACTCGGGGGTCATAAAACATTTCCAGTGTAAAATACTGAATAGGCAAGCAGTACAAAACATCAGCAAAGTTTACTTGAGGGCACTTGTTTCACAATACATCTAGACACAATCACAGTCTGGCTCCTATAGACCCTTACAGGTCATGGGATGCATTTTAATCTATCAGATTCCACAGATCATGCACTTCAGTGTGGTAGGGATTACACCTCACTACTGACACATGTCCAGGGAGAGAACATGTTTGACATCACCACTAGTACTATGGGTATGGTCACTAGGGAGAAACTATTTATGTATGTATGTGTGTGTGTGTGTGTGTGTGTGTGTGTGAGAGAGAGAGAGACAGAGAAAGAGAGAGAAGTGCAGTTTATTTTATTCTTTCATTTTATTTGAAATTCATAAATTCCAGAATCACTCGGTGGAATAAATTTGCAGAAATTAGATTTAATAATGGAGAGACATAAACTCAGTTCATTCAGTGTGCATCGTGTACTGACACATATGGCATAGGGCATATGGTGAGGAGAAGATAGACAACATAATGTAGATATAGTGTCAATGGTTAGAGTGACAGGAGCTGTACAGAATCTCACCGAGGTCAGTTAGTACACTTGGGTTGCTTTGTGTCCGGTCACTGAGTTCTGATTACACACTAAGGTTTCCGTAGCTCCCAATGCCTGTCTGTTGCATTTAAACAGACCTGAGTTCCTGTGTGGTAGTGCAATAGAGCTGCTCCACTCTGCTGGCTTTGCTAATCAAGTATAATAGAGAGAAAAACACAGGCTTGTTATCTGAGTGCTGCATTTCCAGCTATTTATGCAAATATGAACCACATGTTGTTTCACAGTGGTGATTAGCAACAACGTACTTCCTACACTACCTGGAAACAAAGATTTTAGGATTTGGTGAAAAAAAAAAAGTCTGTCAAATGGCAGGTTTAGCATATTAAAGAAGCAGTGATTTATGCTGATTTCAAACAGGTATTACAATTTTGTTACACTTCACACTGCTGCTGACTAACTTATAAAGCAGACCAAGTTTTATGTAATTTCCAACATTGCCCCTGTTTTGATTTGCGCTGCCTTGAAACTTCTGTGAAATAGCTCTTTCATAGAGGAAACATTAAGTAATAAGAGGGTTATCTTAACACTTTTTTATACACAAAGTATAGTAAAGAGCAGAAAGTTAGATTTTTAACAATATCGCATGATGTGAAAACACTGATGGCTGGAATATTTCATCATTGGCAGGGATAATGTTCCTCTTTAATGCAACCTTAAAACAATGTTGATTTTTGACTCTAACAATTCTCCAGTCTTATTAAAATGCGGACATTTAAAATAGTGGTTGATGGGCATTATTAAAATTAAGAAAGCTGCAGTAATATAATCTGATTTGTTGTTAAATGGCAAAAGCATACGGATTGTACACAAAGTAGCACCTCAAGCACAGAAACTGAGGTCAAAATTGGGTTATGTACTGCACAATACAATCTGATGAATACTTTCAAATGTATTTCAAAATAATTAAGTACTTTTTAAGTAAGGGCCAGGATCAAATGCTCACAAAAAGTATTGAGAAGCAGTAATAACCTTTTGACTGCTGCTTTCTATTGTCGAAGGACCCACTGAAATACAGTGTATTCTAAGGATGTCAAACTTTGTGTCTTTAACAGCACCGGGCTCCTGACTGGTTCTTACAATTAGAAATAATAGGTTTGCTAATCAAGCTTCAAAAACGCTCTCATTTTTCCATAATGTGTTATTCAAGCCCTTCTCTTTGCTGTCACTGGAGGCATAAAACAAAAGACGGACAATAGTGCAGTCATTACTGAGTCCATTAAATCCTTAATTGTGCGATCCCTCAGTTGTGTCTATGTTCCAGTGAGCTCGCATTTTTTTCCGCAAGTTCATTTGTTTCTGTTCGACCTCATCGCTGTCACTACTGGTATTTTTTTTATTTATTTGTTTGTTTGTTTTTTTCCCCCTGCTTGTGCTAATAATGGTGTGAGTCATGGAAAGACAGGATTAATTGGCCATGTCTGCTTTTCCAGGTCTCATGCATGTTTGGAGACTTGTGCTATTCTCAGTGATTTTACTCACATAAATGTAATTTTTGGAAAGAGAGGAGCAGTGTTGCCAAATTGGAGTGATAAAAAGTAGTCTGATGAAAGCCTAGAACCTGTCCAATTAGTTAATTTCATTAAGGAGAACTATTGACAGGAAGTGTAATATTTCAGTGGAAGTCTTGGATTCAGTGAATTACACTGGGGCTACAACTCAGCCCCATTTGTTTTTGGCATGTCTCATTAGACATACAGTGTAATACATTGCTCTAAAAATACAGGAAATTTTGTACAGTAATTTACTGTTCTTTGTGACTTTGAGCTAAGAATATTAACAGCAAGCTACTGTACAGTTTTACGATATGATACAGTATTTTTTTTTTTTTGCTGCTGCTTTAGTCCACCCCTAACTCATGTTTCATCATGTCCCACAATGTCATTTTGAACACAGTCGATGTAAATATATTTTAAAAAGTATGTAGGTGTGGATTATTGTAGCAACCTGTTTAGGTAGTTGCTTCAATAATGGATGGGTCAGGTTTGGGACACACAAAGCAATATCTGGCTGCTGGCCATGCTCTACTGGTTGTTACCTATTATACTGCAGTTATGTACAACTCATGTTAGGACTGTGTCATGCAGACCAAAACATGCATGCTTTGCAGAACTCACACACATAAATACAGGCACACAGAGTTTGATATTTCTGGCTGCACTGCTGACAGTCTCTGTGTTGTAATACAGTTTGTACACACACTCACTCCACTTTGTTAAGCTGTAGGCTTTGTTTTATTTCCCTGCAGAACAAATGACTTCCCAGAACTCAACAAATCATTTACTGGGATTAAAGAAAACGTAGTTTGGATTTACAGAGGCTTTTGATTCTTGCAGACGCAAAACAAATACACTTGCTCATTAACACAGTACAACCACACTTACATCCAGTGCATTTGGGGGCTTAAATTTATTAGCCTCTATAAACTCCTGTCAAAACTCAGTGTTGTTTCTTAATGTGGTCTGCACGGAAGAGGAGCTGCCATACTCTCCATTTAAAAGAAATGCCATTTTCATTGCCTTCAGTCTAAGATATTCTTCAAAAGTGTCCTCATACAAAAAAACACCTACATAACTGAACAATTCAGTCAGTTACAAAATAAAATAACTTAACATTTCTGATCCACAAGCTCTGCTTTACTCAGGGCAGTTTTCACTCTTACTGTATTATCGACTGTGAAGTAAACTCTATCTGGATATCTAGGTCTGCATGAATTAAAATTCCTGGGCTGCTTCGTGAATTTATAGTGCTTGTTTTTCACATGGAGCTTGGAAATTCATAAAGACTTAAGCGGGACAATAAAAGCCCATATGGCAGATGAATGCTCAGCCTTTTAAAATGATGACTTGGCTGCTGGTAAATCAAACACCCACCCTTGCTGCCAAATGGTTCACCGCCTCTCATTGACTCTCTTTATGCAGGCTGGAATTTGCTGAACTGGTTTTTCTTACAGCTTTATGTCCACATTGGTACGACCATGAAGTAAGCATATGTGCATTTGCCTTAATGTTGTCCACAGTCCAGGGTTCCTTATTTGGATTGAATTTGTTAAATAAGTCATATTGCTGTGTCAACTCCACACAGTCTGCTTATGTTTACTAAGCCACCTGTCCAACTCTTCTATCCAGTGCTCAAACTAGACATTGGGATGTTATTTGATAAAAGAAAAGAATTTAGAGCATCTGAAATAGAGGTGGGCGGCCTTCTTTAGATAAAAATCCACTTTGGATAAAATTTGTTTTCCACAAAAATGTTGCCTGAAGCAGCTTTAAACCAAATAGAGCTGAAGGTGCTGGTATGAAGGGTTGATGTCAAATGATAATGGCACCAATTTTTTTTCTTTCATGTAAATGTAGTACATGAAATATATCAGGATATTAGAAGTATGTATGTCAGTGCGTATTACTATGTATTCTTTGTATAGACACATTTACCCAGTTTGTTACAGTAAATCCCAAGCAATACAGGGTTGACTTAACCCATTTCCCAAGAGTAGGAAACACGCAAGACCATAATATATTATCCTTTGTGGTTTTAAATGCACTTCTTCTTTGTACAACTAACTAATACAGTTGTGATAGTTTTCGAAGAGCAATTTCAGCTTATTGTGTCAAGCACTGTGACATTGTATCCAATAACATTATAATCTCTGCAGCAATAGGTCAGAACAATGCTCTGGCATTACACTGAGGGTCTATTGTGTCTGTCAGCATTGCTAATTCTGTTTATTTTCAGTGATTACACAGAAAGTGACAGTGTGCCTCCTCAAAATAGCTAATGGGTTTTTGATTGGTGCCTTGCACAAAAGATGGATGCTGCACAGTAAATATATTACAGGGTCTAATCACCAAATGTCCGCAATCTTGCTTTGCATCTACAGCATTGTTTTTTTCTTTTTGTCTTCATGCTGCATTAAAATGGAAACCACTGGATATATATTTTACCTTCTGCAATATACACAGTGTGCTCATCCAAACGATTGTCTCTCTCACTTTGCTTCTTGTGCTTATGAAGGGTTTGTTTGTGTTTTTTTTTTTTTTTTTTTTTTTTTTTTTTTTTTTTGGTTTTTTTTTTTTTTTTTTTTTTTTTTTTTTTTTTA
>VUQI01039459.1:0-21400 GCA_015106735.1 Paratilapia polleni | reverse complement strand
AAGATCAAACTTCCTTATTAAATTGCTATCTAGTCCAGCTTTACATTTTCATGTGGCACACATGTAACTGACAAAGATACAAGGGCGCATTTACCATTGAAAGTCTCAACTCAGTTATGTTTGATCTTTGCCAAATCAAACATGTGGATTTACCACTGAAAGTCCTGGTTTTCTGTAACAAAAAAGTGCTCTTGTCTCAAAAAAAGATAAACGATAGCCAGTTCTCGCCAGTGACTGTTGATTTTGCTGCTAGCTAATTATTATTAGCTTCATTAATTGGCTGCAAAATATCAATCTCGTGTTTCAACTTGAAAACATAATCCCGTAAATGGTGCTCATAACTTCTTGCTATAAGACAAAAGCTAAAGCTCCATTTCAAAGCAAACATTTCTACTTATTTTAGCAGGAAAAGGACAAGATTCCAATCAGATGTGCAACCTCATGGCTGAGGAGCACACAGAGCTATTGTTAATAATAGCATAATCCTGTTTAGATGTTTTTTCATAGTGGAAAAACAAACAGATGTAATATTTCTTATTTATTGTTTGTATTTTCTAAATTGAGAAAAAGCCTTGAGCATTACCACTGTAATTGTGTTACAGGTGAAAAATGTGCTGTGGTTGCTCAAGTGACATTTTTCCAAAACCAGGGGAGAGCTACTAATGTTGCATTACACTGAACATTGTATTAGCATTTAAAATACTACACAATGGACAGACCAGACATGGGCAGGCTTTTACTATTTTACTAAGACAAACATAAAACATTTACTTGGTTTTGTAAAGCAGTGCCGTTTTAGAATCGTTAGCCTCAGGGATCTACTTTTTTAGATCCCTGGTCCACTTTAAATGAACTTAAGACCTAACTTGCAGTGGAAATACACATTAAAAGTCAAAAGTCAAGTAAATACATAGATGTCTGTTCAAATTGGACAGTGAAGTAAAATGAAAGCATTTGCCTGAGTTTATGAACATTGTTCAAATGCGTTTATTAATGTGAAAACGGAAATATTGCTGTTGTAAACGATATTACATGATCCCAAGTTTAAAACACTTCTGACAAAGAGAGTAGTTTACTTTGTAGCATTTCCAGACACCAGCTATAACCAACAAGAATATTATTATTTCCCTTAAACTTGCAACGACCCATTACTGTAGACTAAGAAGTAGGCTGGCCAGCACTTATTACAGTTAATGTAGTTTTAAATTTACAGTCTAAACTCCGACTGGACCGACGCATGGGGGACTGTTGTTTTTTAAGATTTCTTTCAGACATGAGTTAAGCAAACAGTTACTTTTACTGTTCACCTATTAGCCCATAAAAACCCTCAAAGGGTTAACAGACCGCTAAAGAAGTAATAACACGTTATGAAGTGTTATTTACCTTCAGGTATTTAGCTGGCATCCATCCATGTGTAGAGGATGTGATGCTGGAAATTCTTTAGATAACGCGACTAAAAACATTTAAGACCCTTCCAAACTAAATTTAAGAGTGTCAATACTTTTTAACACCTTTTATTGGTAAATATGTATTTAAGAGTTTGTAAGGACCTGTGGCCACTCTGAGGGCAGATATGCTAACAACTGCAACTTCTGTACATTACAGCAGATAAACACCATTTAACCCAATCCTTACATTTTACATTTATTTCACTCATATTTTAGCTTTCGGGGCAGCTTTCTAGCACATATGCTTCATTAGCCTTGCTTTATAGGTTCAAATTTTGCTAGTCCCACACACCTATTAACCCTCACTGGGTTAATTTCAACATGTGCGACTCCACAGTGTTTCTGATAAACAAACACACCCCTGAGATCTCTGTAATTACAGATAGAAGTGCTTGGAAGGAACTATACTAGAGTAGCTTCAGGTCACACAATGAACAAACACAAATTGCAATGACAAAATGTTTGTCACCCCACTATTTCTAAGGTGAACAGATGGCCTGCTGCTCACTTTAGTTATTGGCAAACTACCACTGACATCAGACTTCATTCAAGTACACTGTGTTACTGCCAAACACTGGACTAAAAGTTATATATTTTCCTACAAGCCTGCAAGTGCATCACAGATCACTCTCAAGGCCTCCCCAACACTCTTGTAGAATCTGAAGTGTGGAACAAATCACCACAATCCAAGTCCATATACAGGCAGGAAAAACTCTCACCATGAGTAATGTTTAATTTAATGAGCATGGTCAAGTCAAAAGTGATACGGAAGCTGGGATGAATTTAACCAAAAATGCTGAAATCTTACAGAATATTTGGGTAAGTTTAAAGAAAGAAAACATGTCCATTTGATATCTGGAGAACAAAAAGTAGAGCTACACTTTCAGAAGGCTTGTTTGAAGGTACAGAAACAACTCCAACTACAGCATTTATTCAGTAATTGTAATATCTTGCATTAATTAAGAATCAGTACATCTAATGGATATCACACAGCAAACTAAATTCTTAATTAAAACTACCCTAATCTTAAATTATATTACCGTAGCTGCAGGCTTTAGGGTTCTAATAAAACACTATTCTCGATAACTGAATATTATCACATTCATTCCCATAGCACTGTGCTATATCTGCATTGTTTAAGTAATTATAGCTTTGATGCAGAATGATTTGACGTCATTCTGCTCTGAAGCACCCTTGAGCCCACAAGAACAGTTCACTTGATCAAGTGGACCTCTTTTCTGCAGAGATGTTGCCTGATTCCAATTTCCAATTTCAGTCAGACATTGGGTTCCAATACCAATACTAGCACACTATTTAAACTTTTATACATAATACGTCATATGCACTATGCAAAAAATATCACAACATCCTACTGTGGCATCTGCAACAGCTATACATACAGCAAGACGGTCAAAGTTCAAGGTGACAACATAGTCATTCCCAGTTGTATGCAAACTGTGTACAATATTTTTACTTTGTAAGGGCAGCTGAAGTCATACTGAAAGAAATGTGACCTCGAATGCAGCAACTCCTCTGCTTTTCTGTTTAATTTCTGTGGGGATTGGGGATTCAATTTTCCCTAACCACTGGAGATCATCATATCCACCTGTATCCAATGGGAACAGCTTGAAAACACAGTTAGTCCCAACCACAGTGATGATTGACTAATTGTTAGGCTGTCATTAGACCGATCCCTTTTCAACAATAAAACTGTTCTTTCATGTCAAAAATCAGTCCACCTGGTGGAGTGGATAAATCAAAAGTCTGGATACAGAAAATCAAAGGTGCACACCATACGGTATTAAAAATCTCAGTTGAAGGGAATCAGAGCAGCTGGTTTGTTCTTCAACATTTCCACATTGCAAGCAAGTGATGCATTATATTTTGAATGAACACAGAAACCTTTCTCGCCATCATCTAGAATATAAAGTCCCAAAGAAACTTTTCTTCCTTTCCAGACTTTGATTGAACATGAACCTTTTTTATGTTGCCCCCTGCAGCAATGAAAAGAGTAACATGAAACAGGCTCCGCTGGGGAGAAGTTGACAGATATACTGATCCATCCAGAAAACACTGACTGCAGGTGCCCAGGGGTGAGAGCCAACATTACCACAAGAGCTTTTTTTCCACCTGCTGTGTGAGAGCAGCTTGGTCGGCTGAAAAACTGCAGAGAGCTGCTTATCATCAAAAACAGGAGCACAACTGACAACCGGAGACTTCTATTGTGAATCACTGCATCCTAAATTGCATTTAAAGAAACCCCATTTACCACACACTGCACAGCAAGTTTGATTCTTTAATCTGAAAACGCATGATCCATTGCTGCCAGAAACTGGGCACTTTGGGCAAAGTGGCCAGTAAACTGAACATCAAGTGCTGAGCCACAATCTAGTAGCCATCTGTCATCAAGAAGTGGAGTGTGCTTCACTGAGCTGGCTAAGTGCTCCACCTTTCTCACTTCAGCTTGCTTGACAATATCCACAAAATAGTTGTACAAGTTGCTGGACTGGGGGAGGACACTCGTCAAGTTGCCATCCGCAGCCTCATTCACAGATTTGTGCTTTACTTACCCTTTTACATTTTGGGGGTATTTTCTTGTTGCTAACGAAGGCTTGTGCACAAAAGAACAGGGATTGTTAATAGCATGTGCAGGTAGTCCATTGTGCTGATGTACAATCAAATCAGCTATTGACAACTAAAGACTGTTTCTTTCCCTGCCAATTTTAAAGAGTGATCGCTGTTAATTACCAGTTCATTGTTTGTCAATCCTGAAAAGTGCAATGTGCAATCTGACAAAACCCGGTAGGGCCATACTCCATGTGGCTGCTGTGACTGCTTGATTCAAGCTTTTGTGTGTGTCCACCAGGTTTGCGAGTTAATGTGACTGCAGCCTTTTTTTTTTTTTTTTTCCTGTGTTGCCACCCTTACGTGTCAGGTCTATTTCTGCAGTGCTGCCTCACATCTCTAGCTGTAGGCTGAAATACACCCATATACAGTAATTATTGACAGCTGACATGGAAAAAAATTGTCATCCATTTCTTTTTTTTCTTTTTTTTATACTGGCCGGCTGAGATGGTGGGAGGGAGAAATCTCTGTTCAGTAGAACCAAGCTGTTGCTGTGGATAAACTCACTGTCTAATAAAAATGAACCAAAATCCAAGTGAATGAGAGCAGCTCTGATGTCAGATTGCCTAAACTGACACTTAAAATGAGCGATGACAGAGAAAAAAACCCAAAAGAGCCCTTAAACCCAAAAGAGATATGTCTTCAACCCAAATTCACTCTCATTAACCAACCACTACAGTTTAGCTGTACGGTTCATGTTGTTACTAATTCATGAAGACAGCCTGACCAATATATCAGCCGACATTATCTATTTGCCGATATATCGGTAACAGTATTTATATTAGCCGATAAATGAAAATGTAAAAAAGTAAAGAAGAGACAGAAGAAACATCCTTCAACCCTCATGTTATGAGTGCTGATGTTTCCTAGTTTGTCCACCAGAGGGGACTTTGCAGCTTCCCTGTTGCCAACATGTGTTTGTAATGCCACAAACAACAACCAGCTGATCCGAGTAGAGTCGGGCAGAGGGTAAAAGAGTACTTGATTGTTGCGACAATAAAACAAGATTATTTTTAAATTGCTTTGTCATGTTATCTTAGTAAGGACTCATAAACAAATACACATAACAAATGTAAGGGAAATCTGTTTATGTTTCGAGGTGTCTAAAAGAAAAAAATATCGCCTGATATATCTAATTTTTAAATTACCAAACATCAGTATCGGTCTTAAAAATCCTATATCGGTCGGGCTCTATTCATGAAATCGTTAAGTGTTGGAAAGATGACCTTTCTGCTTTCAGATCAATAGTTATTAGTTTTCTATCCACTGATGTGTCTGCCATTTGCATTACGGGAGTAGAAGAAGTGAAAAATTAATGTGCACAATTAAACTATTACTTCCAGCAACACACAACAGAAGAAACCTCATTAACAGCAAAGGCTTTTTAAAAAGTCGACTTGTCAAACTCTGCAGGTAGAGTATCTCCAGGCTGTCTTTACACTGGCATTAAGTCTAATGTCTTCCAGCACCCAAGAATATCGCAGAACACCAGCATGCACTGAGATGAGCAATATCTGTAGCATAGCTGAGTTTTAGTAAACAAGGCAAACGTCAATATGCCATCAGCACAGTACGACTATCTCTAAGGACCAAGAAGTCAAAGTAAACACAAAGTGGATACACACATGTACATATGGGAATGCCTGACAATAGAATTGAAGGAATAGGAAGGCAATAAGATTTTAGTTATGTTACTGCACGCAGCACCAGGGCCGCAGCTTCAGTTGTGGAGATAATCAAGTCACAAGTCTATGACTTTTTCCGAAAATTGTATTTTGCACAATAAAAGAACTGGTACATTTCTGATGAAAAAACAATGTATTTTACATTAATATTACTGAGCTAAACCTCAACTCTCAAACTTTGGGGCAGGCCCACTGATGGGCATAGACCCACTGCAGGTGAGGTGTGGACAAGCAGGGGTAAAATGGGGAGTGAAACTTAGTTGATTAAATATGATTTTTTGTCAGGGGAAAATAACTTATAAAGAGTTTTCTTATGCTCTTGTCCTGACCTTTATTTCACTAAAATTCAAATTAGATCAATTTGCAACGTTAATGATGAATTAAAAAAAAATGGGTCATGCCAGAAAAAGTCTGAGAATCACATTATGAATTTAATAGAGATTGGGCAAAAAAATACTTCCCTGCACAAACCACTGGTTGCGAAATCTAAAAAAAATCTAAGAAATAAATTCAGCATCCTAACTGGTAGTTGTGTTCCTTCACGTCCACCATTTGTCACATGGATGACTATAATCTAGTGAGAATACATGCATAAGCATTGCAAAAGCAATGTTGTCATGATCACAAAAGCCAATGTGAAAATGAGCATTGCTCCAAAAATTCGTTCCAATTCGTTCATTTGTTTCACTGAAAAAGAAAAAAAAAAACGCATGAAACTAAAAGGTCCTCAACACAAGCTGGGACTACAACACAGGACATTCTGCTGAGTGCACAAAAAGCTGGCAGGAGACTAAAACTGCAGCATCACTTCTGCTTACTGTTTTTTATAGAAATGATTCCTAGGAGACTGTCTGCATAAACACTTCTACTGAAGTCAATTTCAACAGTAAGGGGAGAAATAACTGGAAATAGTGAATATACTGTGGACTACGGTGTGACGCATTCAATTCCAAATTGAAGAGTTAAACCTGGGCTGTCTGCCCAGACTCGCTTTCTGAATACACAGTTTCATGAGCCTCAAAAATAAGGTGGTAATATGAGACATCTTTGCCAAATATACACAATGACAGTAAAATAGGACACAGCAATGAGCAGGACAGTCATCACTAAATAATAAATAATGAAATCAAAATCTCTGAATCCAAATCCACTTTAACAGAGGCAGCAAAAATTAAATTCAACACATTTTTCAGCCTCCAACCTAAAATTAACGTAATACCTTATAAACATCAAGTTTTAAAAAGAATCATATTGTAAAGCAGAGGAACTGCTGGGTTTCTTGTTTATATCTGCTGCATACTTTCTGTAATGGTGAACCCAATAAAGTCATGAGTGTAGTGAAGCTCTCTCTTCCCCCAGTGGAGTCTTGCTCAAGGGCCAAAAAATGGCTGCCAAAGTATATTCAAGTCTTAAAGCTTAAAGGTTTATGGTCCAGAATATGTTGGTAATGACACAGATTCCCTGAACAATGCTATGGTTTGCTGGACTAAATCCCTTTAAATAGTGAGTCTGAATTGTGCAGCCAAAAAGGAATAAAAGAGGAGCTCCACCACAGGAAACATAAGAAACTAAAGCTACCAAGCCAAATGGTTGCTATAGTGACCTTTATTGAATTGAAAGATTAAGCACACAGATGCTGACAATTAAAAAAAAAAAAAAACATTGATCGATTTTGTTAATCTGTCATTAGGAAAAAGGTTAGGAGATTTATTAAAGCATATAAAGTAAAAGTAACAACAATGATATCTGAGGAGACTTTAAAACCCCTTAAAAGGATTAATGCTGCATCTTCGTCAGCAGATTAAGTGAGCATTCTGGGAATTAAGGTGAAGGCTGAACTCACATTAAAGCAAAGTGAACTTCAAACCATCTGAGTACCAATGACCAATCAATGCATGGATGCAGGTAACTGTTTCTGCTCATTGACTGTAGCGAACTCAGAAAGACAGTCGTTTGTCCTCTTACTAAAAAGGTACTAGGTCATGCATTTTCACTGAATCCTTATTTCATCGAGCCTCTTTACACAAGAATACAAAAATAGAAACACAATATAGCTGCAACTAAGCATTAATTCCATCAGTGATCAATCTGCAAATTAGGCGTGCAGTCCCAAGGTCAGCTTGTCGATTGTTTGGTCAATATGTTCTCATCTAACCAAATTACTTGGTTACTTTCATAAGCAGAAAATGGCTACATCAACATCCTTCCAGGATTAATCTTTGAGTTTTACAACTGTTGAATCACCCAACCTGATGAAAATTAGGATTAATTTGTATAGCCCATAGCATTAGTTCAAGCAGGCTATGAAATCTGGCTCAGTTGCAGTCCAGGAGAAACGCCTTCACTGGCTCCAACATCTGCCAACTGCAGCAACAGTTGTTAACATTTCAGTATAAAAGGACTATCTTAAATGATTCAGTTTGCTGAAAATACTATTTTTTTTATTAATATTTAGTATTAATTTGGGCTAATAAGGCAAGCAGATTAATATAGTTTGGTTGTCTTACTGTTTTCTGCATAAAGCCCAGAAATAGTGAACAGACATTATTTCAGGAACCACCACTATGAATAGTAAATTGATAGTTAATTTATGTCATTAGTTATTAGTCATGTCATTAGTTTGTATGATAAAAAATATGAATTATATATTGTCTTATACTATATCAGAGCTGATAAGAGATAACAATTACATTCTGGTGACATCTGCACATATAACATTTTATGTACTATATTATGTTTTTGTTCACAAAATGTTATTTTGTAATACAGGTTTCATTGCTGATCGGTGAGACCGTGCTCATACCCAAATACTGCTGCTCAGTCAAAGCCGCTCAGAAATAGTCACATGGTGTCCTTCAGTATTTGTCCTGTGACTCATATGTTGAGATCAGTCTTGCTCCTTATTCATCATATTTAACCTAAACCACGAATGTTTCGTCTGCCTAATCAAATAGTTTTGTTGGCCAAACCTAACCAAACAGCAGAAAACTGGACAGTGAGTGAAACAGGACGCAAACCACTGTCTCTGGGATCAGTCTTGTGATTTTCACAGCTGCCACCACACCTGCCTACTTATACTGTACTCAGTTCTTGAAAACTAAATATCAATTACAACTTTATAGTAGTCCTCAAAATACTGTTTACAGATGTGCTACACATTCACAAAGTGTTACAAACCCAATTCCACAAAAGTTGTGTGGAAAAGTTGGGACAGGGCAATGTTTACCACTGTGTAGCATCCCCTCTTCTTTCACACTCTGTAAACATCTGGGAACTGAGGAGACCAGCTGATGGACTTTTTGGGAGAGGAATGTTGTCCCACTGTCTGATAAAGGATTCTAGCTGCTTAAACATTCTTGGGTCTTCTTTGTCATATTTTCCGTTTCATGATACTCCAAATATTTTAATTTGCTGAAAGGTCTGGACTGCAGGCAACTGAGCGCTGATAACAAGCTGGATGGTCCCTCTCCTCTTTAGTCCGGAGGACACAATGTCCCCGTTTTCCAAAAAGAATTTCAAATTTCAATTCATCTGACCAAAGAACAGTTTTCCACTTTGCCTCAGTCCATTTTAAATGAGAAGACTCTGCCTCTCTAAGCTGCTCTTTTATACCCAATCATGTTACTGACTTGTTGCCAGTTAACCAATTGTAGTTGCAAAATGTTCCTCCAGCTTTTTTTTTAGTACTACTTACTTTTTAAGCCTTTTGTTGCCCTATCCCAACTTTTTTGATTCGTGTTACTGCAATCAAATTCAAAGTGAGCCAATATCTTTCTTAAAATGGTACATTTTCTCAGTTTAAACATTTGAAATGTTTCCTGTGTTCTACTCTGAATAAAATGTGGGTTTATGAGATTTGCAAATCATCGCATTCTGTTTTTAATTTACATTTTACACAGCGTTCCAACTTTTTTGGAACTGAGTTTGCAAACAAGTTAATATTTGTTTCCATCATTCTTTCGCTGTTTAACAGTGTTAAAAAAATATATTAACCAAAGTTTAGTTATCAATCTATCGTTTTTGACAGTGCTTAAGGTGGTCCTTAAGGAGAAACGGCTTCTATTGCGCAAAAACAATCTGAGAAGTCATATTATTTGTTATTTTTGGCTAGAATACAGTTCTCAACTGATTTTCTTTCACCTGACTAACCATCTCCATTTTAATCTTAATACAGTGCATATGTTTACATACTGTATATATAAAATAATGAAAGATCAAAGTGGCTCTAAAGAATTAATGGTCAACAGTGTAGAGGATGTAGGAAGTTGCTACACTTAAGTGTAGTTATTAAGCCAGTTGCTGCAAACATTAATATTGATGATTCATTCAAAAGGGAAGGGAGAACTAACCTTAAATCATTAAAGGATTAATGGAGTTGTAGAGCTGAAGTAAAAACAAATCTTAACCCATTCCATTACTGCTAACAGATAGAGGGAACACAGGAATTTAAAGCTTTTCTTGGACAAAAGGTTAACCGTAGTGGTGACAATGCAGGGTGTCACTGCAGATAAGAGTCAGGTCGATATCTGACGACAGTAATGAATTGCTTATGACATCAGTGTACTAATGTTAGCACAACTGCTCCCTCAGGGCACTCCTGAAAAGCATATGGGATGCCTCCTGAAATTAAAATCCATTTTCCTGCTTTGTATGCTCTTTACAGATCACTCTGATGCAGTGTGTGTACTCTGCATTACACAGAGATGGATCATCACTCTGAACATATGGCAGGTTTTAAACGGTGCTTTGCCCAAATGCTTATCAAGATGCCTACTGCAGTCTGTCTTCATTGGTATTCATTAACATTGTTTAGAATTAGGAGGAGTTTGTTTTGAAAAGGTCATTATGGAAACTTTACGTGAACCCGTCGTTATAAATCTGGATGCCTATAATGGCACAGAGAAACCTGAAATGCTATCTCTGTTTCCTTCTGGTGAGGACACTGCTCTGTATATCTCTGTCATTACTCCTTGGACTCGACATTTTATCTACACTCAGGTATCTTGCCTGGGCTATTTGAGGAGATGAAGGTTCTTGAACAAGATGCTGATAAGGGTGACTCGCTTTGTATGTCCATTCACATACAGCTGAAAAGGGGCCTGTACTTGAAAACTCATACATACAGAGAAACTTTAGCCCTATCAACACTTCACAGATGAATGCTATATTTCTTCCCGATTGCATTTTAATTGCAGGCTCTTAGATGGTAAAACTGACTTCCAGCTCTTTTTCAAGGGGCATTAGGTCTTATATTAATGCCTGCTGACAAAAGCTACTTTCACACTGCAAGGCTTAATGCCCACTTTTGATTTATTGTTGAAAACTGATTTTCTGTTACACACACTATAAACTCACGGTAGCCAAAATCTAATATGAATCTGAAAAGGTTAGATGTGCAAAATGAGCCACATATTCCTCTTTTGTTAAATTCTTTAGATGTCTGAAGCAATCCCTAAGGCTCTTAAGTGAGAGGTGACATTGGAGCCACATTCACCTGTGATCCCGTTCAGCTATTTCTCTTGATATGCTTTCAAATACGGGCGCTTTGAATTTTGCTTCAAGCCTTTTCTCTAAATCCTTATGAGGTCCAACACCTCATTATCCCACTGAACAATGTCCTTCATGCTTACTTGCTAGTACAGCCAACAGCGTGTATTCTAGATCACCGCTTTTGGGATCATGGCAAATAAAGTCCTAGAGGGACATAAAAGTTGTGTGAATTTTTAATATGATGTCTGACAGAAGTCTAAGATAGGCAGTGTGTCAGATTTGGGTACACAGGGCCGAGCTGGAAATGTCAGATTGTGATGTTGCAAAGGCAGCTCTTCACCCCTGGCTCTGAGCCAGATGCAGCACTGCCTACATCTGTCAGCAGAGCAGGCGACCTTCTGTTTAATTGGTGGACATCAAATAGCAAAGCATGATGTACATCTTATAATGTGAGCTAATGCATGGAACCCCTGCAGCTTGTTAATGGATGCAGGTGACCTGACTGTAGAGCTAACATCACTGACTGGGGATGCAAATGCTTGATGTTTCCACCCAATAAAGAGCAGGATTTAGTACTGGTGGGCACTGTTTAACAGACGAGGTCCCGTTTTAGCACACATGCCAAAGCACTATAAGGTTGCAAGCAACAATGAAGAAGCTAAGTGCTTGTGAAATCCTCCTACTTTACATGATCTACATATAATGGTGTAGTTAAGTATGTCCAAAATGGCCACAGCCCATCTCACCCACCAATAACCACAGTAGCTAACATATCACTTTATCAAACAAATAGGCACAATCAATTCTCTTTATGTTCACTCATTTAAATCTGTTACCACTGAATTGGGGACATTCTGCAAGGCATTTTTACTTATGATTCTCAGGCACAAGAATTATACACCGTGTATATGTATTGTTACTGACTCCGTCAGTAACAATACCCAGGTAGGCTGTGGTGTTTAAATCAAGCTCAGTTGGTACTAAGGGGCCCAAAGTGTGCCAAGAAAATCCCCCACACCATTACACCACCACCACCAGCCTGAACTGTTGATACAAGGCAGAACGGATCCATGCTTTCATATTGTTTACAATTCTGACCCTACCAAATGTCACAGCAGAAATTTAGACTCATCAGACCAGGAAATGTTTTTCCAATTTTCTATTGTCTGACTTTGGTGATCCTGTGCAAACTGTAGCCTCAGTTTCCTGTTCTTAGCTAACATGAGTGGCATTCGGTGTGGTCTTCTGCTGCTGTAGCCCATCTGCTTAAAGGTTCGACAGGTTGTGTGTTCAGAGATGCTCTTCTGCATCCTTTGGTTGTAACAAGTGGTTATTTGAGTTCCTGTTGCCTTCCTATCAGCTCGAAGCAGTCTGGCCCTTCTCCTCTGACCTCTGACATCAACAAGGCATTTTCACCCAGAGAACTGCCGCCCAATGAATATTTTCTCTTTTTTCAGACCATTCTCTGTAAACCCTAGAGATGTCTGTGTGGGAAAATCCCAGCAGATCAGCAGTTTCTGAAATACTCAGACCAGCTCGCCTGGCACCAACAGCCAATCACCTTTCTTCCCCATTCTGATGCTCAGTTTGAACTGAGCAGTTGAACAGGTGTACCTAATAAAGAGTCCAGTGAGTGTATAACCTCTCTGTGTTAATAGTTAGCCCAGATTTTATTGCACTAATTTGAATTCACATCCATGTGTAATGTTGCAGGAAATGTCTATGTGCACTGAGTTTCACATGTAATCAAAACAAACCAAAATGCAACAGGTAAATCATTTAGATATGATGAAAATATAGGCAGCAAAAAATTATTGGGTATTGCACTGAAGTAGCCAC
Source organism: Paratilapia polleni (assembly GCA_015106735.1). Lineage (NCBI taxonomy): Eukaryota > Metazoa > Chordata > Actinopteri > Cichliformes > Cichlidae > Paratilapia > Paratilapia polleni. Next base: position 8,313 of record VUQI01039459.1, on the reverse strand, counting down.
AAATATGTTTAAACTGTACATAACATTTAGATAAAAGTGACTTGACAACAGCAGCAGAGAAAAGGGTGACTGGATCACGAAACCAAGAGGCTTCCCTCTGCTCTATAGATAGGAACTGAAAAGACAAAGATAACTACAATTTCTAAAGACAGAGGCAGGAACACCTGCTGGCATGATCTGTAGTGATAAGACTAATACCAGTTACTAGTCTAACAGTTGTTGTTACACTGGTGACAACATCTTCACCTACTTAAAAGTTGCAATAGCTTTGCAGGACATTTTGGGATTTCTTGTTGAATTTCAAAACTGCCCTTAGTGTACTTCTGATGCTGAAAGGTGATGAGTACAGGAAAGACAGAATGAAAAAGGAAGAAAGTAGGAGGAATTCACAATAAATCTGAGTAACGAACCCATCAAGCCCAGGGACAGTAATGAACTTCCTTCCAGAACCTCATCAGTCGGTGTGATTGAATGAGGGGTCAGCATTCATTTTCACTGAGAGCAAAAACCAATAATGATCTGGAAAGCATCGGTCGCCCGTATTTACTGTGCCTCATACCGGTCAGACCTTTAAAATATGGTGGCACACTAAAGACACAGACATCATGAACCTCAAACTCTTTTCTGCAGGTGACTGAATAGGGAAAAGGGGACAGATTATGTCACCAGGGAAATGTAGATGACATTGAAATTATGGGTTTATCCTGCAGAGTGCTGCTTCTGTTTGAAATGGAGCTGGTCCAGTATTAAATGTTCAGGTAATGTTCCAGACCGTCACTTTTTTGATTTATCACTTCTCTGGGGAAGACCATTCCTGTTACAAGAACATAACAGCCCAAACTTCTGTTTCATTTGTGATTTATTCATAACGATTATGATATTTTAGTAACACACAGGGTCTTGGTAGTCATCCAGAAGTTAATGTTAAAGTTTTCATGTTTAAAAAATGCTATTTTAGTGAAGAATAAAATAAACTTTTTTTTTTTCATTTACAGCAACACATTTCAGCAGGGGGAGCAAGGGCACGGTTACCACTGTGTTGCAACACCTCTTCTTTTAATCTGATTCTGTGTTTGGGACTGTAAGGAAATACATTACTGTAGTTTTGACAGCCAAATGTCTTCCCATTTTTTGTTTACTGTAGGATTTCAGCTGCTCACCAGTTTGGTACCTTTTTTGTTTTTCATTTTTTTCCTTGGGCTAAATGTTTTTAACTGGTGATTGGTCCAGTTTAGTTCCCAGATTCTTACTAAGGAACCATTCTGTTAAAATAATGTGCAAAAATGTGGTTTCCAACCACATCTTTTTTCCTCCGCTCATTAAGATTTCATCTGGATGGCAGAATATGTTGTTCCAAAAGCTGTATATAACATCTAGCACAGATTTGTAAGTTACCCATGCCACGTGCACTAATGCACCCACATACCATCCCAGATACTGGCTATTTATCTGTGCGCTGATAACAAGCCTGATGGTCCCTCTCCTCTTTAGCTTGGAAGAACCAGTTTCCGTGATATCTTGAACAGTATTGGATTTCAAATGCTCAGACCACAGGAGAGCTTTTCATTTTCCCTCACTATCTTAAATGAGGGCCCAGAGAAGGTTTTTTTCTTTGCATGGTAAAGAGTCTTAATGGGCACCTGTGGATGCACCGATGAACTGTGTGCCCTTACAATGGTTTTCAAAAGTGTTCCTGAGCCTATGCAGTCATTTCCACTACAGAATAGTGGGCCTTCCCCCCTGCGTGCAGAGATTTGTCTTCATTCTCCAAATCTTTTAATTATATCATGTACTGTAGATCATAAAATACAAAACAATTATTTGCAATTTTAAGCTGAGAAACTTAACTCTTAACTACTGCCTAGACAGTCTTTCACAGATTGGTGAACCACTGCCATATTTACTTCTGAAAGAAGTAAATACAGCAGTGGGACTCTAGCATTACAGTACACAACTTTACAAGTCATTTGTTACCCTGTTCAAACTTCTTTGAAATATGTTCCTGCATCTAATTCAAAATGAATACATATTTTTCGAAAAACAAGAAACTTTCTCAGTTTCATTTTGTACTACTTACAATAAAACGTGGGGTTTAAATTATTTACGAGTCACTGCATTCTGTCATATTTGTATTTGGGTTGTGCATGAAGACACAGCTTTATCACTGTCTTCATTTCCAGCCTGGAAATGCTCAAAATGTTGTTGAAAGTGTGAAATTAGATGCAAATTTCGGGCTTGAAAAGAATCAAAGATTTTCTAGGGCATCGATTTTGATATGCTGGCCAGGAACTCTCATTACCAATCAGTCTGTGGGGGAAGCTGCTGTTCAAACTCATTTTTCAAAGAAGAAAAACAAATGGTCCTGTCTCTCGAGGACTGAATATGCTTGTTTTAAATATTGTTACTTTGATACATTTTAAAAGAAATACACAAATCTAGTTGTATATGGTAGCCTTTCATGTGGGAGTTGGTTATGCAAATCTGTTTGAGTAGGAGCCAATCAGTCTTCCTTCAAACTCTCCAAAACACTCAGTGTGAGGCTAAATAGAACCAATATGGGTTAGAGTCTGTTTTAATATCATAATGAAAGAACCAGTGTGCAGGGCAGTGATATTATCAGTAAAGCTGGGAAAATGTTGTGTCTTTATTTAACTTTTTTTCCTACTAAAAAAACCGAAAAGCCCGAAAAGCTGAACCAAAGGATGGAGTGAGTATTTGGATGTAGAGTGACCATTCATTCATCCTGACACACTAAATCATTCATAAGAGCTATAGTGCGCTGGAGCAAATTCACCAAGGCCACCTTTGGTTGGCTCACTAATAATGTGGCAGAAGTTGCCGTGAGCATTGATGGAGAGGAGAAAAAATACGAGGCAGGAGACTGGGTTTACTGCTGTGTGGCTGCTTTTTATTTCATGATTCAGAGATTCAGAACTAAACCACAAAGGCTCACTATCTGCCAATGTTATGGACAATGCAGAGACTGTAGGAACTGAGGGGGCACTTAAAAAAGAGTGAAGGCTGAACCACACAGCAGAACGTAGATCGAAAGCTCAACCACACTGAACACCGCCTGACAGGAAAAAGTCGTGGTCAGCTATAGAAAGTCAGCATTTAAAACAAGCCTGCAGTCATGCTAGTGGCTCTTTTAGGTTGTAAATACAGGTTGGCTAATATATAACAAAAACCTTATATAATTAAACTGTATACCCTCTTGTACAGTTATGTGAAAAAGAAAGTTTTCACAGGACTCCATGCAGTCCTATGAAAAACACCTGTACACACGAATTAAGAGGGTCAGTAGAAGCCACGTGCTGCTAATCAAATGAATCTGATTAATTGATCATAAGCAACAAAAGCAGAGGTTTTTGCAGTTTGCTGGTCTGGAGGATTCAGGTGAGTTAACACAATGCCACAATCTTCCCAGGAGTAGATGTCCAGGCAAATTCCCCCACAGGTCAGACCGTGCAATGCTCAGAGAAAGACCCATCGCCTCATCGCGCCCTACATCTCAGACTCTACAGTCCTCAGTAAGCATGTCAAATGTAAAAAGTTCATGACAGTACAATCAGAAAAAGACTGAACAAGCACGGTTTAGGTTTTCAAAGCTGCATCTGAACAAACCATAAGACAAGTTTTTCACATGACTGCACAGAGTCCTGTGAAAACCTTCTTGTTCATATGACTGTATTTAAACTTATCATGGAGATCAGGCATTCATATTATTTCACAGAAAACCATAATTAGTGATGTCAGAAGTTTGGGGTAACACATATATTGTTTAGCTAACATTAAGGAAGGCTGCAGCACCTTTGATAAAGATAAAATATGGCAGACATTGGTTTAGTTGTTAGATGTGTCCAACACATCTACTCTGATCCAATTTATTCCTGGGAGTTGAGCAGCTGCTTGCTGTGTTTAACACTGTGGATTGTGTCAGACCAAACAACTGCAACCCTAATTTGGGATGTGGCATTCAGTGGCAGGTTAGAAAAATACTTCAGCTGAAGTGTTACACTCATCCTATCAACAAACTTTTAATTCACTTATTCTGCAGATACTCATGAAGGCTTCCTTTGAACCTTAAAATCTGGAGGGGCACAATTCTCCCTTGCAAAAAAAAAAGCTATTTACTGAATGAATGCCTTGAAGATGAGAAAAATAAAAACAACTTAGTCGCTGCCATGGGAATGGGCAAATTACACCCACCACCATGCAGTACAAATGATCATTAGCACTGTAATTACTGGGAGGCCATCATGTTTGAAATTCATCATCAGAAGTGGACTGCCAGTAAGCACTCCTAGAAGTACAAGGAAATGCATCACAGGGGGATTATGTGGTGAGCTAATGTACTCTATTTCACAAAAAGGTGCCAGTCCCTCAATTAGCAGTTAATAGAAAAGAGACCATGTTTTCCTTGTAAATAATCTTGGTTCATTCAGCATTGTTTGCTACAGTTTTGATGTATAGATGATACAAAATAATTTAACAGTCCTTTTAACACTGCTGATCACTTTGCACAAATACAGGCACTGTTAGTTTAGCAGGTTCCACAACGTCAAACACACAGCAAGAAGTCAAATGGACAATTTATTCTGGTGAGTGACTCTGTTAGTGTTGAGATAGAGTAAACTGTCATAACAAAGCATATATCGTGCCATGCTAAAAAGCTGCGCAGGCCAGCTGAGAGCCATCTCTTTTCCATGACCTCATTTTGTTTGGTTTCTTGCAGGAGGCCTGGTGTGGTTTGTTGACCTCATTTCTACAAGGTGCACGTCTGCCCACAGAGCGACATCCACAAACTACAACAGTTACTTAAGAAGGATAGGCCCTGTCCACTGGGAGCACTGACACTCCTGGTTTTCCCCTCAAGTGAGAACAAATGGGACTTTGTGGAGCAGGAAATAAAGAGGTTGCCCTTAATGTGTTGCTGCACTGGTAAGAAATTCTCAACCTTGTTAACTGTGAAAGTAAGAAAAACCTGAAAGTGCCACAAAGAAGAATGTTCTTGATTGGGCCAATGCTACTAAGGGACTAATAAGACAGCAACTTCCCATTGTACAGCACAAAAGGTAACTTAAATATGACATAAAGATTACAAAGTGGGCTTTATTTGACAGTAACTTCTATTATGCCAGTAGAAAATCAATTCAACGATCAATCAATGGACAGGGCATGTTCTGGTGTTTCAAAGGAAACTGGCTAACTGTGTTAATTCTTAATAACAATTACACTTTATGTCACATGTAGGGCTCAGTATTGTCTGAAAATAATAATGCCAATATGTACCGTAATTACCATAATGTTACCAAAACAATATCTCTTTCAGCACCCTACTAGCAACACCTGTTTTAGCCACCCAAAGTGAAACATGACAAACTGTTGTTTATACTTCTTGTTGTGCTTATGGCTGTGAATGTTGTGCCCATCATGTGAAAACATACCTAACATCACCAAAGCTGCATAGAAGCTGAGGCATAGATTTCAATGTGGGATAATAGCTGGGGAATCACACAGCATATCCATTGGCTGCAGATCCTAAATTATGGTATTTTATTTGGGAGATATGAAGGAATCACAAGGAGAGACCGATTCCTCGTGAAAATACGCAAAATACACAATCACTCCTAAACAGTTCACACGCCAGCCAATTAAAAGAAAAAAAGAAAAAAGAAAAACCTCAAACTCATCAAAAAGGTTTATGAAATTGGGAGATTAACTGTTCAAGTACAAGGGCTCTCCAGCATAGAGGAGCTTATAGTGTAATTTATCACACAACTGCTGACATCTGTGACTTAAAGCAGTCATCTACCCTCAGAAGAGGCCATAAAAGCACACAAACAAACAAACATAGAACAAAAAAAACATCATGCAAAAAAAGAGTTAAGTGATCACAGACCTGGTTTGCCATCAGCCATTCTTTGAGATGTGCTTTAAAACTGGGATATGTAGAGTGTTTCACCTGTTAGTGACCAGGTAGTGAAAAATACTCAATATGTGAAAAAAATAATAGAGTTTAACAACATCCTAGCAGCATTGTTCTTAAAATTCTGCAAATTAAATTTTATAACGTTGGACAACTTTTTCACCTGACTTTTAAAATTTAGAGTCCAAAGTGTCCGTTTACATTTTCTTGTTATAATGTTTGCTGTCATGCATCGTCAGGTTTATCAGAACAGCTGCAGGAGATTCCAGTCTGTTCAACAGATTTCTGCTTGTATCTCAGAGGAATAGGATTTCCTTCTGTTCCAGCCTTCCAGCTTTGAGCTGTAAAAAGTAACATTTCTCTGCCATTTCGGACAGAGCTTCCACCTTCAGCCATCTGTCTCTATCACTCCACATGCAGTGCCCTTATCTACTCCTTCCACCATTTCTCCTGCTTAATTACTCTAGCCTCTGTTTCTCATCTCCACTATTGTCTCAGATGTCTTTCACCAACTCTTCTATTCTTCACTTACTGCTGCTCACAGATGGTCTTCTTAGTTAAAATGCTCTTCCACTACCACTGTATAAAACACTGCTCACTTGTCTCATGGGCAGACTGCAGGGTATTGGCACATGATGCAGCTTGAACCAGATGAACTGGGAGGGTATTCAATTCAATTCTTCACATTCTGTTGTTTCATCTAATAATCTTAGCTGTTGCACCTTTTTTGCACCTTTTTTTAACAGGTGTGTTTTTTCACATTGGCAATAACTATTTTCTACAGAGTTCATCCTTGAGTGCAAGTGAACATTTCTACCGAATTTATAAGAAATTTCCTCAAGGCATGCCTGAAATATTGTGTTCAGGTAAATAGGATGGATAACGGAAACACCTCTGACCACGACCTCCAGTAGCAGTATAAAAACGACAACATGGGTGTCTTTGGTGCTCCCCTGCTGACTGTACAGGACTGTAACTCAACAGGTTCCTGTAAACAAGCAGATCAGTCACACCCTGTCTGTTTTTAACTGAAACCCCTCTACATTTGTCAGAGGGGAGGAGACAGGAGCAGTTTCAGTTTTTTATTTTTTCATGCTATCACTGTTATAAATGACTGACCAGAGAAAATACATCACAAACTCATTCTCATTCACTTTACTACTACTGGCACCACTACAACTCTATGTATAATGCTCCACTTATGTTTGTATACTGTAAATCTGTTAATAATATGCACACTGCTTAGTGTTTGAATTACTTAAGAACTACAAAATTGCTTGTGTGTGTTAGCTTTCTTGGCCAATAAAGCTGACTGTGTTTTTTTACTTTCTGTTACAGCTTAAATTCTTGACTTTCTCTAATCTACAAATTGCTGCTCCTGTTGGAGGAGTAAAGTCCTACACAAAGCCAAAGAATTAGTTTTTACTAAGTAAAAAATTAAATGCTAAGGTATTGATTAGCTCCTGTGGACCCACCACCCACAAGAGGGGCCCTAGGGGTCCGATGTGGTGTGGATTGGGTGACGGTCGAAGGCGGTGGTCGAAGGCGGTGGTCGAAGGCGGAGGCCTTGGCGGTCTGATCATAACAGATCAGACCGATTGGTTTTCTGTCTAATATTGTAGGGTCTTTACCCTAAAATATAAAGCGCCTTGAGGCGACTGTTGTTGTGATTTGGCGCTATATAAATAAAATTGAATTGAACTGAATTGAATTGAAACTGGATTTGGGTACATGGAATGTCACCTCTCTGGTGGGGAAAGAGCCTGAGCTAGCACTTGAGGCTGAGAGATACCGGCTAGACATAGTTGGGCTCACCTCATCACACAGCTTGGATTCTGGAACCAGTCTCCTGGAGAGAGGTTGGACTCTGTTCCACTCTGGAGTTGCCCTTGGTGGGAGGCAGCGAGCAAGGGGTAGATATTCAATTCAATTCAATTCAATTTTATTTATACAACAGCAGTCGCCTCAAGGTGCTTTGTATTTTAGGGTAAAGACCCTACAATATTAGACAGAAAACCCCAACAGTCAGACGACCCCCTATGAACAAGCACTTGGCAACAGTGGGAAGGAAAAACTCCCTTTTAACAAGAAGAAACCTCTGGCAGAACCAGGCTCAGAGAGGGGCAGCCATCTGCCGCGACCGGTTGGGGGTGAGGGGAAACAGAAGAGAGCAGAGGGAGACAGGACAAAAGATACACTATGGGAGAGAGAGCCAGAGTTTAATAATAACTAATGATTAAATGCAAGTGGTGTATAAACACATGGAGAGTGAAAGGAAGTGATGAAGAGGAAGTGCTCAGTGCGTCATGGGAAGCCACCAGCAGCCTAGGCCTATTGCAGCGTAACTAAGGGATGGTTCAGGGTCACCTGATCCAGCCCTAACT
>VUQI01039458.1:0-13283 GCA_015106735.1 Paratilapia polleni | reverse complement strand
AAGGAAACTAAAACTAAAAAGCAGTCTAAGGGGGTGTCACTTTTGTATTGCCCCTGGTTGCAGCAATGAGTTTAATGTTAAAAACCAGGTAAAGACTGTCCACTTTCACTCTCTGTCTCTTAAGCAGGAAGTGCTTCTTTATTGTTATAATAGCTGCACTGAAATGGGAGAATCAACCTGTTAGCCATAATGCTCGGGTTAGCAGAGCACTTTATAAATGAGGACTGTGTGGAGGAGAGGCTGTTTGAGTCAGGACCAACAAGCTGAAGTCTGACGCCGTCCCCTCTGTATTTGATGTTTCCTCGTCGGGTCGGGTGTACAGACCGAGTGGTGCAATCAGCTGGCAGAGCAGATGTCTACAAGATGCAATCAGCGTTATTTCTTTGCAAATATTAAGGTTTAATTTAACCCACAGTTATCTCTGAGTTAAGTCTTTCTTTTCCCAAGCACACCCGACCAGTTTACAACATAACAGGTTACTACATGCACATCACACCACAAACATAACTAAGTTTCCTACTGAAGCATGATCGGGAATCCTAATATCCATCAGCATCTCCGCAGGGGGAAAAAATCTTCTGTAAGAAACTTAGTTATGTTTGTGGTGCGATGCACATGTAGCAACCTGTTACATTGTAAACTGGCCGGGTGTGCTTGGGAAAAAAAAGATTAACCCCAAGATAACTGGGAGTCATCACAGGTGGTAACCCTAACCCTACCCTAACTAATATTTTGGAGAAAGGCAAAACAGACCTTTTTAGGTGTATCAGTTAGAATGATTATTTTCTCTGTTCACTGATTACCAAGACTTGGGAGAACAACTTAATAAAAACAGAAATTACATATTATGATAGCCCAGGGTTAGGTTTAGGCATCCTTAGACCTCAGAGGGTTAATATTGCTTAATGCTGATTGCATCTTGTAGACATCTGCTCTGCCAGCTGACTGCACCACTCGGTCTGTACACCCGACCCGACGAGGAAAAATCAAACACAGAGGGGACAGCGTCAGACTTCAGCTTGTTGGTCCTGACTCAAACAGCCTCTCCTCCACACAGACCTCATTTATAAAGTGCTCTGCTAACCCGAGCATTATGGCTAACAGGTGGATTCTCCCATTTCAGTGCAGCTAGCCAAAAATTGAAGAAGCACTTCCTGCTTAAGAGACAGAGAGTGAAAGTGGACAGTCTTTCCCTGGTTTTTAACATTAAACTCATTGCTGTAACCAGGGGCAATACAAAAGTGACACCCCCTTAGACTGCTTTTTAGTTTTAGTTTCCTTGTTTTCCACTGAGTTGTTGGTTCTGTCGCTAGTTAGCAAACATAAACTAATGTAGGACTGTTAGCAGGAACCAACCAACCAACGCAGTGACGTCACATTCTGTACTCGGACAAGATGGCGCTACACATGCTCTAAAAACTGTAACTTAAAACACTTATTTTTTAAATACAGCTTCACAGACAGTGTTAAATCTGTGACAGTTTCTTAGAGTAGGGCTCTGTCGTGTAAATTAGGCTTAATACATGTAATGTCTACTGTAAGTTAAACTTGTTTCTTTGGTTCAGTGTTAGCCTAAAGCACAATCTGTCTAATACTTAGAAACATTGAACCAATTCAGTGATGCTATTTGAAATTTGAATCATGGACTTGCAAATATTCCAGCCATCCTTCCATCCATTTTCTTCCGCTTTTCCTATTCAGGGTCGCAGGGAGGCTGGAGCCTATCGCAGCTGTCATAGGGCGAAAGGCAGGGTACACCCTGGACAGGTCGTCAGTCTATTGTAGGGCGACAGAGGCAGGCAACCATTTTCGCTCACATTCACACCTATGGCAAATTTAGAATCACCAATTAACCTAACAAGCATGTCTTTGGGAGGAAGCCAGAGTACCCAAAGAGTGATTTGTGATTGAAATAAATGACGGGTAAATTCCATGTAGCTGCTGCAGCGTTAGTTGCTGGTACACTCTGATTCATTCTGATCAAACTATTGCGTTGCTGCAGTGGCACAGAGTCATTGTCCAAGAATTGGCTCACAGTTTTTAAAGTGTGGTCACCATATGAATGTTCAAGCAGCTTGTTGTAATCGCTCCATCTATTTTAACTGGTCATGGTAGAATCACTCCCTAATGCATGTTTCATGTAGGAGATGAGAGACAAAATCCACAGTCATTCATCAGTGAAAAAATACGTTTTGCAGTTTGTCTGACTTAACATTAGGCTTCAGCAGTTACTGTTAGACATATTCAAATACAAATCAATCTCTGTGCTTTTCTTTTTATGGCAGGTTTGCTGTAGACAAGACTTAAAGTACAGCCCCAGCAAAAAGACAGTGCAAAAGTTTTTAACAATCTACATAAAATGCAGCATTTTCTTTTTTTTTTAGCTTTTTAACCAATTTACCTAAACTAGAGGCAGTTTAATTTAGCAGAGGAAATTCTGATTTGAGACGTCACTTCTTTATACATGCTCGTACAATCAGGAAATAGAGTGCTGAGGGAGAGAAAAAGAAATGTGACAAAGCATTGTGCAATACATTTACGTGTAAGTGTCACTTTGTTTTTGTTTTTTACCCGAGTGACTTTTCTTCCAGCCATTGCTGCCAACCAACTGGAAATATTTAAATAATCCACTTTCAAAACAAAAAACAGTACAGAATGTCTCAATAAAACCTAGGAGCAGGCTTAAGGTTTATCTCCTACCAAATTAATACCACTAGGCTGGTCTTAGTTACCCTGCCCTCTGTGGCGTTATAGTGGTAAAAGGCCTCAAAGCCAGCATTTTAATGAGATTAAGAAAGTCCAGAAAGTCCTGTGATAGGTTATGCAACATCAGTGGGAAGCTGTGGGATTAGTGGTCCACACATCCAGCAGGCGATTTTTGCGCAGAATGCAGTTTTACACAGCATGTGTTTTTAGGGTGCACAGTACAGCTTGGAAAGTCAGTTACTGCCTCTGTGTGTATGCTAGAACAAGTTTTGTTGTCATCTTTTTAGATTGTTTCAACCATTTTAAACCATTTTATTTGCTGCTGTCAGAAAACCAAGTTCATATACCTGAGTGTTTTTAAAATTTTCATTGTCCTGGTTTTAATTGTGCTTGCATGTGCACACTCAATCACACAGGCAGTATAACACCCACAGTGGAGCTGAATGGTCTGGCCATGAAGAGAGGGGAGCCGGCTATCTACAGACCTTTGGATCCCAAGCCAATGCCCAACTACAGAGCTAATTACAACTTCAGAGGGATGTTTAACCAAAGGTGAGCTCCCGGAAATGAACCTATCCAGTTGGCTCAGCTGTTATTCATTTTTGTTTCAAAGCTATTTGGTGTTACTGTCTTATTGTTCAGACCTTGGGGGTAGGGTAAAAGTATTCTTAAGAAAATGAAGGACTATTTTAAAGTAAAGTCCCCAGTCCCTGTTGTGAAGTTCTGGGCTATGCCAGTGCTAAGATGGATATGGCTGAAAATGCTTTATGTGTGTAATAACTTGCTCCAGCAGTTTCAGGTCATTTTAATAAAGACCTCACTGTTCACTAATAACAACACAGACAAACACAGCAAGTCATTTACACTCACTCTTTGAGTTGGGAAAACAACCAAACTCAGAGTTTAGAGTTTCTGTTTTACTACAACTGCTGCACAACTCGTGGCACTGGGATATGCTTGCAGATCAAAATGCAGCAGCTTTTGTTTTATCCTTGTACCAGGTGTAGCGTTTCTCTTTCTTGTGGGTGTCAAGAAATGGGGGTAATAGGCAGAGGAAGAGATGGTCTTTGACATTCGTCTAACTTAGCATGGACACGGTCTTAATACATCTTAGATGATCTCAAACAGTATTGTTGCTTTGATCCCAACTGGCTTAAATGTGCGTCAGACATGGCTCTCCACTCCACATGTTTTCTAAACTGATGAACGTGTTGCCCTCATGGGTTCCCTTTGCACTCAGTCTCTGTCAACTTTCTTTCGTTGTTTTTTCTTTGCGGGAGCCATCCGGCCATTTCCAAAACTCCATAAAAATGCCACAGAAGTGCAATTAATGATCTCCTGTCCCCCCTGGGGATGGAATGCTATTTAGGCCTGTGGATTTGTTGGGAAAATCCAGATATACTCTGTTACTCTCAAGAAACACTGGGTGCCATTTTTAGGGTTAAGTATATATGTTTCCTGTGTTTTTGGACAGGGCACACATAGTGTGTTTGGTATTCAGTTTTATCCCACAAGCATATCTCCGTCATAATTTTACTAAAATGTCAGCTTAGTATAAATATTACATTTAGTTATATTAATTAGTCTTCTAAATATTATGATATTATTTTAAATACATACACAAGGTGACATATGTTGTGCTTACAACTTAACAGAAGTTGAGTTATGCGGCTCCAGAGAGTGCACTGTTCTTGATAAAGCTGGTATTCATCTATGGTTGTTTGACATACTTGGAGTCATTTTTGGGACACGTTATAATCCCCTCTAGGTGGCAGTGTTTCCTCATTTCTAAAGTCCCGTAGCACTTCTTTCCAAAGGTGACTTAGAGCCCATTTTATAACCTGCAAGTTAGGAATGTAGTGAATTTATAAAAGGTTTTCTAAATATATGGGTCTATTTTGTAACCGGAATTATTTGAAATTAATGTCTTCAATATTAAAGCACTAAACACAGTGAAGAATAGATTTTTTTTTTTTTTAATCTGAATTTTGACTCATTAATGTCATAAGGTGTGGTATTCTGCTGCCAGTACTGCTGTGTGCAGTTTATTTTTAAAAGATGGCTACATTGCCAGAAAAAAAGTCAGTCAATCAGTTGCATTGTTGGGTAACTGAGTGTAGCCAGCAGACAGTCTAGCATCTGGCACACATCTTCTACTATTTGATCCATGCAGGAACAAACAGGGGTGAAAGATAAATGTGTTTGGGGTAGAGGAGAAAATCTGTTTTCCAGCATCTGTCTGTCAATGTCATATGTCACAGTGAGGAGACAGGCAGTATCTATTCCTCATGGTCTGTTTTATTTTCTTATGGCACTTTGTAAAGGAAGCAGAAAGGGGCTTGGAGGATGTGTGTGTCTCAAACAGAAATGACATAAGAAAGACATTTATTATTCCAAGGTCACTTATGTTTTCATGAGGTCTCTTTCTTTCGATGTAATCAAGCCCCGGATTAATGATAGTAAGACCTTCTGAATATGAATTCTCTTACTTAGATGACTAACTATGTGGCAGAGTGACAGGCTATATCCACAATCAGTCACCTTAATGATGGTGCAGAGAAACGAAGGTTTCCACATGCCCATGCCCTTACCTATTATGATGAATAAGAGTGATCCAAAGTCATGTTGATGGAACATCTGACCATTAAAAGGGCAGCCTGGCTATGATCTGTCAGTGCGCTAATCACCACCAAGACCAGTATTGATTCATTCAGAAAGTGCCCTGATGAGGAAATACAGCGATAATATGAAATGTGCATTTATCAGCGTCTTAATGAATCTTATTTATGGCGAAGGACATGAGCATAATTCCTTCCCATCCAAGTCCATCTTTAAATCAGTGATTCATCTCTGTTATCATCCAGACGTGACCACACCATTGTTAATTCCCAATGAACAGCAGTGATCATCTTACTCAGTGAGTTACTGAGCTGCTATGAAACATGTGTGGAAATTCAGCCCAAATGATTACTAAAAAATTATCACAGAATCAAGGAAATATTTGTGCTATCATGAAATCTGGTTACATCAACCGTTTTCACGGACAATCCCTTACTCCTGTGTTATCATTGGAACACCTGATTCCAATGAGTCATACTGCGCTCCTCCAGTTTATCCACGGCGCTCCCAGCTTTCCTCCTGCTGCTCTGATCTCAGGGGGGCGGGGGTGCCTGCATCCTGCATTCTGTCAGAGTTGGAATTTGGATAGGACTTTCCCTGTTAGAGCAAAGCTTAGCTGTCTCAAGCCGCCTACCTCCTCCCAGTCCTCATTTGGTTATGACACTAACATCATGTCAGTTGGAAGAACAGTGGGCTGAATGACTAGGGGTGCTTTGCACTGTGACATTTCCTCCTGTGATGATGTTCAGATACCACGCTGGCCGTTACTGCTTTCTCTGTAGGAAACTGAGAGGAAGAATGGGTCGCCCGTGCTGCAGCGAATTCAGTACCTATTTTATGTTGTATTGGCCAGTCTGGAATTTTATCTCAATAGGAGAGTAAATGAAGATCCTATTTGCTTTCTTATTTTTATATTAGCTGTGAGAAACAATACTGCTTGTTAAGTCTCCAATTGTAATGAGAAACCCACAGATAATTTTTAGCAGCCTCCAGCTGATTGCAAAGGTGTTCTGTGTTTGTTTCAGTGTAAGTGCTCTTACTGACCTTGTTCACGTCCACAGCAGGCAGTCGTTTTCAGTGGAATAACTTTGATAAACCCACTACACACTGCCTGTCCCGCAGGTAGTGAGCAGCAAACATAGTGGAGCATTTAGCAGATAAAAGGGAGGGTGAATACTGGACCTACACAGAGGGTTAAATGGGATGTGTTGTGTAGGGGGCTCTTTGGTTTCGGAGTTATCAGCGATAATTGTAGGAAATATTTTTACATACAAAGCCCTGCGTTTGAATCTAAAACAATTTATAGACATTAAAGTGTAGACTTGCAATAAAAATAATTTGAAATAATGTGCAGTACATAAACAGAATCTGATCTGCGTTGTCAGCCCTGTGCTCTGCAAAACCTGCTGATGACACTAAATCCTGTAAAAAAAAAAATCAAAACAAACAGAAAAACATTACAAGGAAAATTCAGTATATCAAATAATTCTTATGGCACAATAAAATGCATTTTCATTTTTAATAGGCTACCTGTTGCAATGTTTTGTTTTGTTGTTTTGTCACTTTAATAATGAGAGAGAGGTCATGTCTGTGTGTAGTTTTTGAAACACATCCTTATTCACAGTAATCCCACTGCTTAAATGAGAATAAAACAAAACAGCAACTGATATACTGTGATGCTGTGTATGACGCTGACCTGTTTCAGGTGTGGAAGAGTACACCTTAGAGTGCTATTTGCTGTTAGATTCTGATCAGTCTTGTCTCCATGACCATAATTTATTACAAGTAGACTAATCACTTAAATTGTGTGCAGCACTCTTGCTTTGGAGACCCTCATATGGATCCTGGTGCTGTGTGATGCTGAAGGTATGTAAATAACACAGAGGAAAGACAAATAGCAGGAAGCAACAAATGCAACTTTAGCTCCTGTTAACTTTTTGTCTGAACTCAGATTACATTCAAGGTTTTTAAGTATAACAGGTATACTTGTATGTTTTTGCAGTCCTGTACACCACCATCACCATCATGCTATAACGTTGTGGAGCCCACAACTGTTAATTGTCACATCACCTAAAGGGTTAATTGCATTATAATCATCCTCCAGACTTGCTCTGTAGCTGTATGGAAACCTTTTAAAATCATTGACATCCTTATATAGGTCCTGATATGGTATGTGTGGGCATTCTCATGTAAGAATTGTATAAAGAGACAGTTGCAATGGAAGGATACCTATCCTTGAAAAATGAATACCCTTCTCATGCCTTCAGGAAAACAGTAGAACATCAAACAGCAATGACAGCAGCACAGACACAAAGGCCTTGCACAGACACACAGGTGTACTTTGTCATCTACATTTCTAATTGGGCCAACCTGCCCCATTGAAAAGGAAAATCTGCCCGTGAGCACTTTTCTATATTCAACATTTCCTCTCATCTCTTCCACTGTGGAGGTATTAGATATCCTCCAAGGTTCTCTTCGCACACACAGTCATCTTTTTTTCTCACTCACTTCTCCCACTCAGGTTTATTTTTCTATATAGCTCACTGGCCAGTTGGGCTTTACAGTCTCAAACGGCCTAATCGGGACACTGTGTACTCAGGCCTTCCAGATACAGTTTTCTTATCCATCTTATCATCACAGCTGCCCAAAAACCAAAGAGAGCTGCCAAACCCCACAAGGTAGAGACTTCAGAGGAATAACTTTTATTGCATTATGCCTTAAAATTTTTTCTACATATCCGTGTATGTCACTAAATCATAAATTACATAAGTAGATAAATTAAAATTGGTGACATGCTAGAACAAAGGATAACATGTCCTAATTGTACAAATGGGTGTAAACTCATAAAGCAGTGTTTTATTGAAGAGACTGGGGGTGGGGGAGTGAAATACAGATCCAACATAAACAAATGCTTGGAATGATTTGTGTTCAGCAGACTCACTGACAAAGAAGTCTGGGCTCTCCTTTCATCTCCTCTCCTCTGAGTGGATTTTCTTGTTTGTGTATCCCTGTGTGTCCTCCTCTCCTCCTTTTCCTCCTTGATGCATTGAATTTAAAAATGGATCTGAGACCAGGATGCACAAAGTAGGTTAAGTCAGTGAAAGCACCTTTCATAATGCTGCCTTTTAGGATGTTTGTCAGGGTGAGTCAGATGACTAAGTAGTCATTTTTGCAACTCACATCTGTGTATTTTCACAAAAGCAACACTTGGATCTCTTTTTGGGAAATTGTTCACTTTATTTGTTGCAGCACTCAAAGCGATTAGCCTTACCTCCTTGGTAACCGTGCAGTATCGGTGCTTTGCAGTGAACGGCTGTCAAGAGGAAGGGTTGACATTTCTGACTGCTTGCTGAGTATTTTGGAATGTCCTCTGTTAAGGGCGTTAGACACCAGCACTGCATGACATGCATCATAACATCTGCACCCATTGTTGGCGTGGATCATCACGGGTTAATGCACATCATCTCGTAGGGACACACCGCTGTCCTACTTTCCTGTGCTGCTGAGCATTAGCAGCAGCAGTTTCATTAATTCATTATTTTTTATGCATTGCCACCAGGATAAAGATCAATCAAAAGTAATATTGGCACATTGCATTCAAAGCTGTTATATCTATAAGAAGAAATGTCTCCACTGCCTTTTGTAGATAGACATTTCCAGTCTGGTTTCTGGTTCAAGGGTACACCCAGATGTTCTACCCTCAGTCCTTGTAGGCGGATAGGTTCCTGTTTCTGGGAAAACAGATTCTAAAGTTTTTAACCACATTTTGAACTGGGTCCACATCACAATCACAGATCATTCTGCTGTAGTTGGATGCGTCGCTGGAAGATGTGACGAAGAACACAGAAATATCACAAATCTATTACAAATTTATACTTGGTTTACTTTGACTTGAATCAAGCCAGCAGTAGACACGCAGTTGAAAAATGCATCTCCCCCTTTTTAGGACCTGTCATCTTGCATCATTATAATTTTCTTCAGAGCGTGGAAAATCAAAACAAAGTTTGTTTTTTAAGTGATTCTGCATTTCTTCTTTGGTGGTCCTACCAGTGGAATCACAGCATCCAGTCTTTATTTTACATCCTGTACAGTAAGTAATTGATGCTGTGTTTCTTTCTCAGCATAAGCAAACCACAGTTCAGAAAAAAAAAAAAAAAAAAAAATCAACACTTTTAAGCACATGTCAGCGGGATATTTGCTAGTTTGAACAGCTTTGTTCTCATCTGTCTGAAAGAGTCAAAGAGGGGTAAGCAATAAAGAGATAAACGAATGAGCTAGAACAGAACCATTCTTGATAAATTAACTAGTTAGCCTATTGATAAATCAATAAATTGAATAAATTGCAAATATTTATACGTACTGCTGCATTACTTTTTAGAAGGTCTAAATGGCAAAACTATGCTGCATATTGCTTTAGAGATGTTGGTATAAAAATACAAATTAAAAGCTGTTGCAGTCATAATGGCTGACATAGAAACCACATCATAATCTGACCTTAAGAAATTCATAGTATTTATTTTCAGAAAATGGCACAGGAGATTTGTTTTTTGTTTTTTTAAACAAAGCAATTCGTTTTTCCCTCTTAATGACAATGAACATAAAACAGCAGGTCACAAAGTAATATTCTTAATGAGGACAGAAGGCTCTGATTTTATACTGATCCTCAGCCAGCCATTCCTCTCAGTCAGCCAAGTCTTAACAGTTGGCACTAAAAGGGCACATGGGTTAAGAAGTGTTTCTTGCTATGTCACATAAATGCACAAGTGGTGTAATTGGTTTGCACACACTGGCACAGTCTTCTGTGCTTAAGAAGTCTGAATTATTCACGCAATGCCTGTTTTCAGTCAGATTATTAAAGAATAGACTATTTTCCAGTGGTTGCTTTTATTACTAACCTAATGAAATCAAGCCTTGTTTTTTTTACACAAGCCCATTAATATTTTTCCCTGGAGCATGCTACCTGTCAGTTACACTACTATAAGTCTATCGTGTGTGGAAACAGTACTTGATGCAACTCAGCAATAAAGTTTAACAATAGAGCGGGCAGGACCTACACACAGCTGTGACAGGAGTGGAAGGAGGGCACCAAGACAGCACACTGATTACAGAGCATGCACAGAGAGAGCTTTAATCTCTTGTAGAAAATGAAAACCACAACAAACAGCAAAAACAATGAACGATGTCATTTTCGACAATTTAATTAAAATAAGTTATGAAATCTTTGTTTTATGTACCGTGCCTGTTCGTTATTCCAGATTAATATCTGTTGTCCGTAAAGTCAGTGATTTGAGTCGTCCATGTGAGACACCAGCTGTCTGCAGTACAGAGACACAGCCCTGCATTACGTTGGAGGACTATGAGGGAGGAAATGGATTGGTCCCATGGTGAACTTTAATGAAAATCTACAGAATGTAAGGTTTGGTTATATTAAATCTCTGATGTAATACAATGGAGAGACAAACCAGTTGATGAATCTTTAAAAGAGATCTATTGGAAAATTTTCTAAAGCTGAAGGCGGCAGTTCTTTGAAACATATTTCACCTCTTCCCCCAGAAAGCCAGGAGCACAGAACCTGGAAACATTGAGCCAGTCATCTTGGAGTTGTGAAACACTACATGCACAGTAGAAGTTCAGTTTATGGAGGAAAAAGCTTTTTGAACCCTATTTCGATGGAAAGTCACCAAACCTTTTAAGTGCTCCTTATCAGAGTTTACTGGTGACTCTATGTGTACAACGTTTGTGTCCCAGTTATAATTAAAACTGCAGTTACGGCTCTTCCCCCCATCATTACCCAAGGGCATTACCAAGAGGGACAAGACTTGCTTATAAGGATGCTGAATAAACTATAAAAGGAGAGCTATTAGTGTTAGGTTAAAGCCTTTGACACTTTATTTCACTTACTGGATACCTGAGTGATTTGACATGTATTGCAACTGTCTTTTTGAAGTTTTTATATCAAAAGGCCACGCTATTCTAAATTCTATAACACTAAAGCCTTGACAGCAAATTACAGAGAATCAGTTTATCTCTGTCACAGTTGCCTTATGGAGCATGTCACTGAATAACACTAATTATGACTTTTGGGAAACTGCAGATCTTTCTCATCGTCCCTTTCAGTCTCTGTTTGTACTTTCAGACACCTCTTTCAGCTTTTTTTCCTTCTGTAAACTGTTAAAACCACAGTGTAGAGGCTGAAACTGTTTTAATCTACATTTTCAAAACCCTTAACTAAAAGCTTCTTATAAATGAAAGCTTATAAATGAAAAATTTATATATATTTAGATGGGTTATAAATTGGTGCACACATCAGTCACATTTTTGTGTGAAGGTATAAACCACAGCTTGCTGTTTGCGTCACTTTGAAAGCTCTGGGTGTATCCGTGGCTGATTGATGTGGCTGTCATTGTCTTTTTAGGAAACCACAAAGTGCACAGATGATTAAAGATACTTAAAAGTTTAAACTGATAAAAAGAAAAGATTTCATTTAATTAATGGCCAATATAACAAAGGACATGTATACCCTCCGGGCACTTTATTAGATACATCTTGCTAGTACTGGGTTGGACCCTCTTTTGCCTTCAGAACTGCCTTAATTCTTCGTGGCATAGATTCAACAAGTTGCTGGAAACATTCCTCAGAGATTTTGTTCTATATTGACATGATAGCATCACACAGTTGCTGCAAATCCATGATTCAAACCTTCCGTTCCACCACATTCCAAAGGTGCTCCATTGGATTGAGATCTGGTGACTGTGTAGGCCATTTGAGTGCAGTGAACTCATCATCATGTTCAAGAAACCAGTTTGAAAAAAAAAGAAAGAAACCAGTTTGAGATGATTTGAGCTTTGTAACATGGTGCATTATCCTGCTGGAAGCAGCCACAATATTCATGTAGGCTGTGGTGTTTAAACAATGATTAACTGGTACTAAGAGGCCCAAAGTGTGCCAAGAAAATATCCCCCACACCATTACACCATCAACATCAGCCTTATCCATTGATACAAGGCAGGATGGATCCATGCTTTCATACTGTTTACGCCAAATTCTGACCCTACCATCTGAATGTTGCAGCAGAAATCGAGATTCATCAGACCAGGCACCCAGTGTGGTCTTATGATGCTGTAGCCCATCTCCTTCAAGGTTCGACGTGTTGCGTGTTCAGAGATGCTATTCTAGGATACCTTGGTTGTAAGGAGTGGTTATTTGAGTTACTGTTGCCTTCCTATCAGCTTGAAGCAGTCTGGCTATTCTCTTCTGACCTCTGACATCAACAAGGCATTTTTCACCCAGAGAACTGCAGCTCACTGGATATTTTCTATTTTCTGGACTATTCTCTGTAAACCCTAGAGATGGTTGCCAGTAGATCAGCAGTTTCTAAAATACTCAGACCAGCCTGTCTGGCAACAGCCATGGCACGTTCACTTAAATCACCTTTCTTCCCTGTTCTGGTGCTCGGTTTTAACTTCAGCAGGTTTTCTTGACCATGTCTACATGCCTAAATGCACTGAGTAGTTGGCTGATTAGATATTTGCCCTAATGAACAGTTGGAAGCGGTGTACCTAACAAAGTTTACATAAAGTCCACAGAGTAGGTGTAGCGATTTTACAAGGTCAAAGAGGACTCTAGTATAAGAATTAGTGTTGGCATATAAACTGAGTTGAGGCATTAGAAATGGTATCAGGAAGAAAAAAATGTTCAATGAAATGCCCAGAGGTATTCACTTTAAAATTTTATCAGACAGAAGAAAGAATGCATGTTATTTATATTCAACTTTAAAAAATAATCAGTAACCAGAATTGTTGATAACAACTTGTTTTCCAGTTGCCTAACATAAATTCCAACTACTAACACTGGTATTGTAAGCACACATACAGGGCTCCCATGCAAATCAAGACATGGTGATTATACACACATTATACATGCACACCTTTCATATACACACGCAAACACATGAGGTA